>PNEQ01086631.1:0-14454 GCA_003012365.1 Medauroidea extradentata | reverse complement strand
GCGATACAAGAGGACTGCTGCGGCGGGCTGACAAGCGAAGAGGAGGTGCGCGACGGGAGTCGAACAGAAGACCTCAAGAGTGAAGACAGCGGTGCACTCGGGGTGCTGCGCAGCACATGGTGAGCCATCACCACTTCGGACTGATAAGGTTGTACATTGTCATTGTTAGAAATACTGTTTATTGGATATATGACTGAATGTTATTGTGATTTATAGTGTTTAATTAATTGAAGGTAGACTTTTCTTGTGCTTTAATTGTCAAAGTTAATTAACGTGTCTGTGACACAGGAGTAATTGTGTGCACAACTAATTGTGTTGTGAGAGTTCTAGTTGATTACTGTTTTGTGTATTTCTTAGCTTTGTGAGCTATTAAATCCAGTACTTAATTTAACTCTTTTATTTGTAATTATAAAACCTCTATCCCAAAGAACTCATGGGAATTGCCCACATATTAAGTTTGTGCTCTCAAACTTGTAACAATATAATAATACTAACGTTAACATGTATACAATAATATTTACAGCAACGCAATAGTCTGAATTTCAGTGCATCAATTTTTTTTTGTTCAACCGTTAAAATTATTTCATTTAAAAGGTACTTGTTCGGTTAGTATTTTTTTTTTGTGCGAGAAAGATGAAACGGAATTGTTCGACACGTAATTGTTTTTTTCACTTATGCCTATTGTATACGCTTGCAGTACAATATCAATCAGTAGTCCGATAAAAAAGTATACAAAGGGTAACACATTTTAAAATTTTTGTACATACTTTTTGCTTAAACTTTTTATTTTCACTTATTACTGATAATATTTGTATGTCTATTACGCATAAAAACCGTTCATAACATCATATAATTTAGCTCAAATTATTCGTCTCTTAGCATTAAGCTGATAATCTAAAATTTAACTGACAATAAACTAACCTGTTTGGCCACTTGAATACACTTAGAAAGGCCTTGTCAACAATTATTAATAGTTTGTACTTAATATCACTATGGTAGAAAATTATATAAATTGGGATGGTAATGTAGCGGTTTATACGGTTTGTACTACATTCGACACGTCTGGCACCAACACGTCATAGCTGCGATGGTGTTCTACAGTAACACAATCTATCGCGCAGGCAATACGCCGTAAGTTATGTTTCAAGATGTACTATAAAACGAAGTATTATCGGAAAAATATACTAACAATTTTCTTGCTTCCTCTATTGCATACGTGTTAAATGTTTCCCTCAAGCATAAATCTACAATTTTGAAATATCTGGAGTGATTTCACGGAATTGAAAATTAATATCTGCAGTTATAATAACGCAAGATTTAAATTATTTTTCTGGTCAAGACAGTTTTCAAAATTGTTGACTGTATTGTGAAAATAACAAAAAAGATATCTTATAGTACACATATAATTTTAATTACTTTTTAATCGCAACGCGAATCAAAGATTGCGGCCAGAGTTCAGTTATAAATTACGACACGAAATAATATTTAACATTTTGAATTTAACTTTGTTTATAGGGCCTAGTATTTGATTAGTTTTAATTTTCGCAAAACCATAAGTACTGGATGTATGGATGCACGTTTAGAAAAGCCTTTAATATTAATGCATATATGTTAACTTTGCTCCAATGTGATACAGGTTTACATTATAAAAATTTCAGAATTATATCCGTATACGTTTTAAACTCTCAGCATTTCGTTGGTGAAGTAACAGGGGAAATTGTTTTTCTGCTTATTTTGTATATTTTTACAAATTTTTAATAACTAACTAAATAGTTTTTCTGCTGATAGTGTACCGGACCAGATTAATATATTTTTACCAATTTTAATAACTAACTTAATATAAAGTATACGAAAATAGTATATAGCGATTGGTCAAAGAAAAATATGAAATGAATTAAAATAACTACAAATGCTACCATAATAAATAAAATATGATTTTTAGTTACGGATATCGCACTTGACCATTTGCTAATATTATAACTCACTTTAAGTGCAAAAAATTATAAAGTTTAATCAATCTAAACGTAAAATAAATATGTGAAAATTCTGTGCTCAATGATGTGGTAGTTACGAAGCAGCTATTGTGAGAGAAAATAGTATGGTTAAGATAATACGTACAATTTATGCGCGAGGTTACTAAATATTCTTATTAAAGGAACACAATTTTAAATAAAATATTAGTGTTTTGCCTCGCATATTAACTGGTTTCTATGAAAAATTTGCAGCAAGAAAAACACGTATGTATCTATTATTTCATAAAAAAAATAATTTAAATTTTATTTCATTTGAAAATTTGATTATTCAAAGTAATAATTTTGCAAAAACATGTGACAAAATTCGATTTCACACGCATTGTTTCACTATGTTTATTTTCCTACAACACTTTTTACACAAAAAACTCACCACTGAACGTTGGACCAAGGTTTTTTTATTAATTCCGGTCGGTTTATATGACGAGCTTTGTTTACCTTTTGACGAAATATACGAACAGTTACTTTACCAAAAGTTTCAGCCTATCACCAATTTTAACCATGTTTCTTGGTTAATCTGCTGGTGGCTGGTTACTGACACACATATGTATGTATATATACACACTCACAAATATTTATTAATATTAACTGGTACCTATATAAAAACTAAGTTCATAATTTTCTCGCGCGCGCGTGTGTGTATACATATATACATATGTATACACAAATAAAGAGCAACATATGTATATTATTTATTTAATTATTTTGTTTGGTACCTGTGTGAAACCTGAACGTCATTATTTTTCTCGTGTTATTCTTGACACATAGAATTGAAACGCCACTAAATTTTCGCGACCATCAGACTGACCTGCAGCCAGTACGTCATAATTATTGTTCTTTCGTAGATACCAGCATAAATATTTTATAGGAACATTTTTTAGTTTAATGTCTAGATTAATTTTAATTACATAAGAAATATCAATTCTTTATAAAGTGAGAAAAGCTAGAGGATAGTTCCCTCTTCATATTTTTCACTGGATAACATTTCGAAGAACTCAAAGAAAATATATAAATTTCAGTTCATTCACTAACGGTATTTAAATAGCCGAAAATATAAAATAATTTTGATTTCGATAAATTATGCATCATAGTTCTGACATATATTCATGTCATTGTTTTATTATAACATTAAAATTAAGGCTCTGAAATAAAAGTTCCGTTAACTTTGAAACGCTAAGGTATTCCTATGAATTAACATAACTTTCTTTCAAAACAATCTCATGACTTATTCAGTCATCTTTAGTTCTTGATTGAAAATACTTTTACTGTTTTTTTATAAATAAATTGTTAACTATGATTTGCGGCAGTGTTAGCTACGAGCCAACTCTGACATCATATACAATTCATTTAGATTTCTTGGTTGTGATCGTGAATGTTATTTCATTTAGACCTTCATTTAAGCCGAGAACAATGATCCTTTAATTACTTTGCAGCTTCAAGTCAGTATTCACCACTAACCTAATTGAAAGACTGTGATTGGCAGATATCTAAAATTTTTTTTTGGAATTGCAGAACTCTACTCTTATTTATTTCCGATTCTGATCCTAAATTCTCGGAAAGAGAACTCCGTTTTCAAAACTATTCAATGCAACATGAATATTCGATATGTATATACTACATATAACAGCGTGTCTGTCCAGAAACTGCAACAAATTAAGCATTCCATGCGAATCCTCAGCTAAATTAGAGAATAAAGGGTAAGAGCCGAAATATACTATAACTAGAAGTACGTAAATTTCGCAGATACATTCCAGGTCAGGTTGAACGCCAATTATGTATACTTCATTGTCATGTCTGTGACCTGCTGGCGGCTGTTACGAAACGCGTTTGACTACTGCAAGCCAGTAGTAAATAAGGAAATAATGCGAACTGCTATCGCTTGCTACCTGCTTGTACGGTTATAAGCCAAAAGATAATCGATTGTGGCCAGTTGGTGTATAGGATTGACAAGTCTAGGCTGCTGCCAGATGTATCCGCGAAATTGACGTACCTCTAACTATAACATTTTGGTGCACAACGTAGCAACACTGCACGAAATTTTCGACCTCTTGCGCTCCGCGACCAGGCATTATTTTATGTATGTTACATCAAGTAAACGTAGAATCATGTTTGGACTGCCCGGGATTCAACACGCTCACATAATGTGATGGTCAGAACAGTAGTAGTAAGATTAATAAGGTACCTGTGCAGAATGTGACCCAGTTCTCAATATGGCACACTAGTCGCGAATGGGGGATATTGCGGAGATCTATGTGGGACCTATACGCACTAGTTTCCAGTATGAACATACACCATCCATAAATATCTGTCTTACATCATCCATGTGTTATATTAGTAATATAATTAATGACTTTGGCACACACGATTGTTGAAACTTAAGCGGGCCATACTTGGTACTATTTCGATTTGTTCAAATTTCCAACCTTATACATTTATAATATGATGTATAGTATTTTGTATAGTTAGGGACCTTATATTTTCGCGAAAAATGTTTTGCCCCAGTTTGTTTCAGTGCCTTACGCGCACATCTGCAATTCTGCTCCATGGTTATTGTCAGCGTGTCTGTGTGAAGAGCCGTATCTCATTTGACTGAGCCAATTACAAAAACTTTCCCGATATGCCACGCGTCCGTGATTTACTGGTAGAATCCCAAGGCTCGTGACAGTTAAAATATCCAAAAACTGACCACGAAACAAAACCGCAGATGTGGACGTAAGGCACGAAGACAAAGTGAGGCAAAATTCTTATCGCGAAAATCAAGGGTCCCTATGTATAGTGAAACTAGTTACCCCGGCAAACGTTGTTTTATCACATAAATAAATTTAAAATATTTACTATACAATAGCACTTAGGAGTACAAAAATAGATAAAAACCTATTCGCAGACCTACCGAATGTATACACAAAATTTCATTGAAATCGGTGAAGCCGTTTCGGAGGAGTATGGAAACAAACACTGTGACACGAGAATTTTATATATTAGAAGATAGATGTACACATATATTACAAAATAGTAAATAATTGTGAAGAGAAACAAGTTAACTGTGCCTTATTAGGGCAGATTTATCATAAATCGTGTCATATGGAAGCTTTATCCATATTCAACTTTCCCCACTCTTAGTGAACTGCAGTAATATACGTATGTTGTAGTTCGGAAATACAACCCTCCCCCCTCCCCTCCGGATCTGCTATTCCCAACATAGTCCCCTACCTTCGGAAATAAACAACCCCTTCATCGAGGAATCGATTTTAACAAGGCCTGCGATTGCGTTTCCAGCCCAGCCCACCGCCTCCCCCTACCCTGCCGCTTTCAACCGACATCGAGCCCACATCAAACACAAGCAGCATAATGAGACTTCATGCAGCCGTGAACGAACGAGTCAGACCGACCACCAGGCGACAGTTTGTTTACCTATATTCGCCGTCAGCTTTCTCGCTGCCAGTATTGTCAGTGAAGTTAAAATAATAAACTGACAGCGGGTGTTCTCTGATTACATTTCTCATTAAGCACTGTTTGAAATTTCTGCTTCCGCCTGCTTTGTCTAACAAAACATGGTGTAACTTTTTTTTTTTTTATGTTTTCCAAATGAAAGGGCTATTTTATAAGAAAGTTAAAAATTTTTTCTACAAAGACAAAACTCTAGAATAACATATGGAACAAATAACCTAACCTATTCTTTCCATCGCTTGGTCATATCCAGAAAACCTACAAGCGTTTTATTTTTCAGTTACGAGCTGGCTTTCAAATGTTTTAGGACCCAATGTACTAGACCCGTTGTACAGGCGTGTGTAAATTGCAGGAACAAATCGTACCATTTTCTTGTAATTCTTTGCTTCCAAGAACAGTAATTTCAAGTGAATTTTATAACGTAAGGTTATGACATCATACATTAAAATTTCTGTACGTATATTTTTTCAAGCACGGTAATTAGAACAGTTGATTCACAAAACTAGAACATTATATCACTTACACACACCACAATGTGACGCAAGAGTGTTAGTTTGGTTGAAAATATATATTATTAGAATAATTACGACACAGTTTAAAAAGAAAACGATAATTAAAACATTTTTCAAAAGAACGGATGCATAGATGTGGAAAATAAACAAGGTCCATTTTCTTATCATTTAGCTTATAGCAAGCGACGCAAAACATGAGCAAAAATTTTTTCTCGCTTACGTCAGATGAGGTAGTTTCCACAAGAGCAGTGTGGCCGGTGAAAATGAAACAAATGAAGCGACATGCAGCCAGCTACAAGGGCCGTGTTACCGGAATTTAGGAAAGGGAGTTACGGCCGATGGCAAGGGGGGGGGGGCAGCGGGAAGAGAGGATGGCGAAACTGGACGAGAGAAACAGCACGGAGAGAATTAGATGTACGTTCGAAACAAGAGAATTCAATTTACGACGGTTCCCAAGTCAGACGAGTACCTTAGTCAATCCATCAAGTGTGAGCTTCACAGATAACGCTGACCAGAAAGAGGACTACCTTTAGGTCTTATTTCACTCTCTTTATATGTTTGGTTTTCTGGTCAAAATTAAGAAGAGCGCCACATCGCTGCAATTATTTGTAATTAAAACGTTTCCAGTTCCTTATTTTGCTAAAAAAAAAAAAAAGTGTACACTACAGCGTGTACATACTACAGCATTCACTACTTGTTCAAGTAGTCAACGCAAAGTTTTCCGCAACATTGGAAAATTTTTGTTACTAAAGAAATTATATATGTTTTTTATGATATATATGTGTATATATATATATATATATGTATGTATTTTTTTAAACTTGACTTTACGTGGCGTTGACAGCGAGTTCATTAGGTATTTACATTCTTTACACAGTGGTAGCAAAAACAAATAAATGGGCAATATACTTGTGTTAAGGGCGTTCCAGAGAGAAAAAGAATCATAATTTTACATTTGTATGAAACAGTGCTAGTTTTGTAGATGTTACTTAGGATTCCATTACAAAAGAAAATTAGCTGAACCAGTTTTCCCATAATGGTATTTCAAAGTCAAAATTTGCGTGTTTTAGTTCATACACTCCCGAAAACCACTCAATATAATGAAAAGAAAGAATTCACAGTGAATGTACATGTAACTGGCTGGGGCTTTACGTATGTAAAAACACACTTGAAACAATCTTTTGTATTTAAAAAACAATTTAAATTTGGAAATATTTTGCTACTGTTAGAATGTTTTTGAAAATACAAAGAAGATAGTGTACTCCCAAGTACCGACTGCAAAACTAACTCTGTTTCATACAAATATAACTTTACAATTTTTACCTTCTGGGATGCTCTTAAGGGCTCCGCCTACCACGCGTTTAAAATGCGCTGCAGAGTGTTTGTAAATAAGTTTTTATTACATATATATTCCAAATGTGCTCATTGTGTCAATGTACAAAAAGAAAATACGCTTAAAACGATAACGGAAAGGTGATTTCAAAGCATCACGTCAATCAGAAAAATCATTTCGGAGCCCTGAAAAACTACTTACGGGATTCGCGTGGAACTACTCTAGAAACATGCAATGGACTTCGTTTAAAACGTTTCACCTTTGAAAGATTGGGTCATTAATGAAAGTGTCTGCTAGGCGAGTGATCTACGATACCACTGCACGCCGTTTCAGTGTCTTGCGGTAGAGGCGATACCGCACAAGATAAGCCGGTCAACATCGCCCTTGGCACCTTAAGGAACAATCCCATGGTTTGCCTAGAGCGATTTTGGTAAACTATGAAAAACCAAAGTCAGAATAGACGTAGCTGGAATTATTTTTACAAACATATCACTGTTTTATAACTGGCATGTTACTGGCGACATTAAACAAGCCAGTGCTCAAACAAACTGATAAAGATCCTTTAAGGTCTTGCTCTTTAGTTTAGCAGTGGTTTCGAAAATACTTTTTTTTAACGCAAATTAATATATAATTAATTCTGGCAGTTTTAACACTTATATATCATCGTGTCTATCTGAATTTTTCAGTTGTAATACACCAAACAGATTTTTAGTAGATATTTGCCCCTGAAATAGTACATATTTTGTTGTCAAAATGAGTTAAAACTAAGCAAATTATTTTTTTGCTAGCAAACGGCACTTTATTAAAAAAAATGCTCTGGCAAAATTGTGTGTCGTATGACTATACACAGTCTCAATTTTTTTTTCTAAACATTTGGTTAAAAAGTATTCAAATTATTTGCAATTGTTTGAAATAAATGAAAGATCATGGCCTTAAACAAATTTAATATATGTTGCACGTGTGATGACAGACACTGTAGAAAGTTTTACTGCCAATGAAATTGTTCCTTTAATGTAGGTTCCTATAAAATATTGCATTGAAGATTTCAATTAAATCAATGTTATTGCTTCATAAATTTGTTACTAAACACAAACTTGCCTGTTTATTAAAATTACAAAATGTTTTAATGGGAATTGAGGAAAAAACCGTCAAAAGATCTACCCATCTTCCTTGTAAAGAATAAAACTTTAAAATAATTTCAATCTTTAATAAAAATATGTCGACGAAAATTTACTAAAATGTCGTTCCTATTAGCGAGACTTATGCGAAATTACACGAAGATAATCGCTTTCATTGAACATTCATAAACAACGCGCTGTAAAATGCCAACACAAAAATGTGTTAGTGTTTTTTTTCTTGCAAATGATTCAAATTTTCGCTAGCCCATCTTAGCACATTATGTTAGTTGACTTTGAAAAACATTTTTTGTTAACCGTAGCGTTATCGTGTTACACCATAACTTAATGTCGGGCGAGTGATGTGAGGAGGCTTTAAGTTTCATCAGATGAAAGAATACTTACACTATTTGTAATTCAATGCGTTGGCTGAATGATAAAAAGGCAGTAAAGAGAAGTGGCTTGTATAATATTTCTGGCCTATTTTAAATATTTTGTTTCTAAATAAAAACATTTCAAATATGACTTAATTCTAGCAAATTACTCAGCTGAAATTTATGTAAGAGTGTGCTGCTAAATGAAATACTATTTCACCAGTTTGGACGTAATAGCGCTGAAGAGTAACATTCAAAACGAATAATTATTTTCTCTTCTGATTGTATATTATGATACAAGATAAATCATTGGTGATATATAACGTTTCGGTAATCAAAATAATAATATATTTTACTATGTACATTCTTTTGTACATCGGAAACACTTGTTTGAAAACGTCAAATAAAATTTAATTAACTGTGTTTACTTTGTAATTAATTATGTTGCAAGACACGTTGCTGTGTGTAGCAGCCGTTTTAAAATGTCTGTAACCGTAAACACTAAATAAAATTTATTGTATTTTGCATGTTAAAGATGACAGGGATTTGTCGTCATGAATCATTAACAGTTTAATTAACATGAAAATTTTACTAAGCAATAAGAGGCGAATTTCTGAACAGTCATATTAACAAACGAGACAGGCGTTTATATAATTATTGTAATCCATATTACGCGAGGAACATGCACTGTAAGAGAACTTTATGAAATTGTAAATTATTATATAATTTATTTGAATATTGGCTTAAATTGCAGCAACGGTAAGCATACTGGCATAAGTGGTTAAAATTATACAGTAAAATATATGGTTGCCAATTGTATTAATATGTTACAGCTCCAAAAATGGTATTGTAGGCTGTAAGTATTTTTTTCAAAGTTGACACAAATTAGTGTGTATCTTGTCATACAACGTTGGCAGCAACCTGAAGAAACATGAAATTTAAAGCCATAAGATGTGGCCGCGGTGGCCGAATGGTCAGACCATTCGCCTCCCACCAAAGCAAACCGTGTTCGATTCCCTGCGTGTTCGGTTCCCGGGTTTTCGCACGTGAGAATCATGCAGAATGATGCGGCTGGTTGGTGAGTTTTCTCGGGTATCTCCCATTTACCCCTCCCCTTGCTTGCTCCACACTAACATCACGTCACCCCTCACCAACGCTATAGGCTTCGATGTTAAGTGTTGACCAAAATCTCTCACTTAAGTTATGAGCCATAATTTGTACTGCTTTTAATATAATAATGTATTTATAATCGTAAGCGAAAGCAGATATCGATAACTGGTGAACAGTTTTGTTAAGAACAGTATACAACCATATATTAACTAATTTTTTCAAAATTAAATACACAAAGGTTTCAGTCAGTTATGCAACTAAGGACATTCGCATTAATTAACTAATTTATTAAATCTATAAAAAAAATATATATATATACGAAAAAATTTAAACTGCAATTTGAAAACAATTTTGAACAGAACTGTGCAACATATTTTCGGTATTTGCTCTCGTTTAGGAATAAAAATAAAACTTTTAAGAATGTATTCTTCTTGTAAACTCCCATTACTACAATCCTAAAAAAAAGTAGTTATTTTGAAAGGAGTAGAAATGACTCCTCATGGCCTGGAGTTGATACTAGAAAATATTTTTCATCCTTTCAATTTATGTTACACTAAGTAAGTTTAGTTTAGGTAAGATAAGGTTATGTTATGTTAATTTACATAATATTTTTAAGTGCCTATAAAACTTTGCGTCGAATGTAAGGATGGTTTGTTAGATTATCAACATTCTATTTTTAAAAAATCACACGTTTCCGAAATTACACGACTAATCTCAAGTTTTCTTTCGCCTTTTCAATTAATTGTAAGACGGAACACATCCAACTTAAACGAGGGCAACAAACACTTATCCAACTCATTATAATCAGATTGTACTATAGACTTCTCTTAGTAAGTTTACACTAGCTAGCGTGATTTGTAGTTGCCGTCTCCTGACGAAACTAAGCGAACGCCAAGGGCAAGTACAGTATGACGGGAATTTGTGTTCCTGGTAAATTGTAAGTTAGCACGTTCGCATCGTAACAAGTTTACCGCAGTTGAGGACTTGAGAGGTACTTATTTTCAAAGCGGGTAAAGGGAGACTAGTTTAGAAAAAGGACCTGAGGTGAAGTGATCTAGTTCTCTGTGTCTCCTCACGTCACTGTTAATGATATTTTGCATCTTCATTGCACGGCAATACAAAGGCGCTGAGAACGACGCAAACACACAACTGATTCCTCATCACCTCTATTCACGAGGAGCTGTAATAGGCGTGCCATCTTTTTGTCCACAATGTGCACATAAAATATGGGCCTTAACAATGATTCTTAAATTACATGGCGAAATTACAAATATTAAATAAATTTTACTTTCTCAATTTCCGCTAAACTCCTGAACTTCAATTTGGTTGCCGTAAACTAATAGGTTCGACTAAATTTTAATCTTTATATATCTGATCATATTAATAATATAGACGGAACTAAAAGTCCAAAAACGCAATTAAAAATTCGTGTTCAGGTTATACCGTAAAATATTTAATATTATTTGAAAAAAATTACTTGATAGGATAGCCTAAACATACGGCAGTATTTAAGAAAATGTGGTTATTTGGGGAGTACGTAATACAACACTAATGCTTATTGTATACCGATAATGAAACGTACATGGGAATAATTAAGAACTTATTGCGCTTTCTCAAAAATAAATACTACGGCCAATCGCATCGATATCGCATTGCCATCGTAAAGTGATGCCGTAGTGTTTACAAGCAGATACTTTTTTGTACACAAAACCAAACAGTATTTGCAATTTTTACGTGACAGTATTTCTTAAATTACAAAATACACTGCAAAAAGGTGGTTTAGCTTATTTCACTGTGTCAGTTAATGAATATCAGACTACCATGAGTTCTACAAAACAAATAGATGGTGGCATTTACGTTTGAATCCCTTAACTGCAAAGAGTTTTGAAATAAGGGGTTGGCTTCCTAATCTTTTGAGTAGCGTTTGATAGTTTTAAAACGTCATGCAATAGTTATCGCAATACACAAAGGTAATTAATGTATCAAATAATTTACAAACATTAGTTTCGTTAGAAATTAATTATTTATCAAACCTAATGAGTATATGGAAAGGAAAATTTACGTTACCGTCGTGTGGTCATTAAGTATTACCTTGATTCTTCTATGAAAAATTTTGTATATTTCAATTTACTAATGCAATTTTAAGAAGTCTATTTGCAATGGTTTGTTTACTGTTATGTTTCGTAATTCAAAATAAATTTTGAAATAAGTCCTAAACAATACGCAGAATCCTAAAACAACAATAACGTTACATGGGGAAAGTTTTGCTGTAACAGAAAATTCCGGTCAATATTTGGCAACTTCGTCTTTTACTTTGTTACCACGAGAATCAGACTTGTTTATTACTTCACTAACTACACGCTGCGAACAGCAGCATGAGAAATAACAAAAATATGTTTGTCAGGTAATGGTAAATAATAATGGTGGATTCACTTTAGCGCAGCGGACGGGGTGTGAAGTGCAAGAATCGACTCTGAAAAATGTCATTGTGCTTCAGTTCGCCGTGCGACAGGCGCTAAAGTTTGTTTCAGTGTACTGTACATAGTTCTTTGCAACTGCATAGTAACCAATTTTAGTTCGTTTATTATTCGTAAAATATTTAAAATGCTCACTGACATTCCAAAATATGAAAATAAGTCACAATAACAGTTTTGTTTTACAAGGCTATGATTTTGCTTAAAATATCATACAAACATTTTTCTTATACCAAATAAATTCAATTTACTACCAAGTCACTACTTTCACCAACATTAAGGCATTACATTTAATTCCGTTACTCAGCTTTGCCGCGTTCACGGTGAGAATATATTTGCTAATATATGTATTCTGAAATATCGCCGCAGCAGTGAATTTCACTGCTCTGATATCACAAAATTCTAACTTTTGGTTCGCTGTAAATTTTTCATGTACGCCGCGCTATTGTGAATCCGCCGTAATGTGCAACGTTCGAGCCTACGTGACAAAATTACTCATAAGGGCTGCAGCTATACGGTGCAATAAAGATTGCCAAAACTTCACTAGAACATACTGAATGCACAGTAACAAAGACCAGATGAGTGTGAGACGCATGAGGAGACTTCATGCATCACGGGGAATAACGTGCTAGCGATGACTTAGTATCTTGCAAGTACGACATTTCAAGCGTTCAATATAATTTGCTGCAGGAAAATATATAAAAAACTAACGCTGAGAGTCATCTACGTCAACATTTTTATTTGCAGAAGAAAATACTAGGCCGAGAAATAAAAACACGATGCTCTCCAATAACGTCAAAATGTCCTTAAATATTTAATTAAAAAGAAAAAAATTCCCTTCTTGCACCAGACAGGCGGGGAGTCTTAATTCCTGCTAGTTAAATATCATTATGTAAAATATTGCCCCATGGCTCAGTGGATCGTGGTCTTCCACCGATAAACTAAAACTATGAAATGGTTACAATCGTAAATGTGTTGTAGTAGTGCTTTCACTAGCATACGAAAATCAAAATTAATTCATGTCATAGTGTTATGAACCCCGTAACCCTGGTTCTAACACAGCGGTCAGTAACCAGGCCACCAGCCAGGAATTCGAAAATATTAAACACCAGTTGCTGCAAACTGCATGGCAGAACTCCCCACTCCAACAGCGGTACGAGTTGCGATACAGGGTGCGATAAAGGGGCGTGTCACTGTACCTACGAGGTCTGTCTGCCCCATATCGTCGCCAGGACCACTTCACTACCAAGATGCACCACGACGTCCAGATCTACGACGTGCCGATCGCCGTGGACGTTTCCTTACATCAGCCTCGGCAACATTAACAAGGTGGGACTGTCATCGACGTAACTAAATTGATTGGCTCATGAGTAATCATAAATGTCTAACTATTCTTGCCTCCCTCTGTAAAGAACATCGTAAAAGTAATCTTATAGTATGTATACATTGTAAATTAAAGCCGTACCTGATATTTAAATTGACCAATCGTATCACAGAATATCATCTAAATCAGTAAACACACTGTACTTATTTAGGAAACTGTAGTCATTTCTGTATTTTGTCTATACAGAATTCATATTTTCAAAATAGTGTCCTTCAAAAAATTGAATACACGGTGTTTTTGAATATGTTTTCCTTATAATTTAACCAAATTTGGCAAACATAGTACGGTGTTTCCACCTTTTTCTTTGTTTTTCATTTCAGTATATTTAAATGGCAGCCATAATTTTTTTTTGCTATTTTGATATAGCTGAGGAATTATTAGTCCTAACTTGACTAGTATGGTTCGAAATGTAGTTCTTAGAAAGGTCAATATATTTATACGCATTTTGGTCATACCATGTTAAAAAGATATTCTTGATGGCGGCCGTCAGAACATTTTTGACCACGTTATATTAGAATTCCGTTAGGTCAATATATTTATACGCATTTTGGTCATACCATGTTAAAGATATTCTTTATGGCGGCCGTCAGAACATTTTTGACCACGTTATATTAGAATTCCGTTAGGTCAATATATTTATACGCATTTTGGTCATACCATGTTAAAGATATTCTT
>PNEQ01086630.1:0-14454 GCA_003012365.1 Medauroidea extradentata | reverse complement strand
TTACTTCAGAGAATGGCCAATCACATTGCTTGTTCCACGCAACTTGCATCGAAATATAGAGCATGTTCTATTTGCCGAGATTGCACCGCCGCTTGCATTGCATGTGAGGTTCCGAGAATTGTGTGTCTGAGCTGCAATGCAATATCAATATATTGCGTGGAAATTGCATGCACATTGCGTCGTGTAAAACCAGCTTTACAAATTAAATCTACCAGTGTCTCGCACAGACGCGGAATGTATTTAATCGAACTTTTAATTGCGTGCATGATGCCTGAAAATATTGTTTGCTTCTTGTAGTTTTTTGCTAATATGTTACACGCCATAATAAATAAACGAATTTACATCGAGCAACAGAAATGAATTTTACACGAGTCGTTAAAAGATTGTTCTCGCAAACAAAATGCGTCCTCATCGAAACAAGTTTCGTTTTCACTTCTGCACTTGTAGTTCCTGGACACACTTCATTAACGACATAATAGATGTTTTTCATAATTATCGCATAATTACTATTACAACTTCGGCCGACCATATCGTGAAATTCCAAATTGACAGAAACGAAAATGGACATTGGAGGCATATTTCACATCCTGCAGCATGATGCCGACAAATGACAACCACAACACTCTGATTGGCTAAAATTTCCAACTTGTAGCACTTCTTCCACAGAAAATAGCACCGGGCCAAAAATGAAATCCTCCACGAAAACAGCCAGCGTTCTGCCATACCTTCCACAGAACCTTCCACCACAGCACCTGCCACAGCAGCTTCCATGGAAGAAACTTCCATCGTGGCACACGGGCTTTAGAGTCGCGCTTCTATAACTACTCCCTTTTCTATAAACATTACCTTCATACAGGCGTTTCGCTTCACATATGTGGCACGAGATGTACGTAAAGAAAATTAATTAAATAAATTATTTATTGGGAATTTTGCTGCTCTTTCAGGTAAATATTGATCTTATGCATTTACGTAGCTTTAATATGAAATGAAAGAAATATTTTTTATATTTATGTGCAAGTCTTAGAGCACAACATTTTTGGTTTCTACCATCAACAATCAACAAACCAGCAAATTTGTAAACGTTGTGACTAAATGTACAGGTTCGACAGCTGTAATTATAAAAATTAATATTATCAGTTTTTAACTGTTCTGAAGTGTGGTGAAAACAAATGTTCGTTAGTACCACGGTTTTATCATACAGTGTGGTGGGCGTGTGCTCAGTTTTGTGGATTGAAAATGTTCACGAACATTAAAGTGTTTTGTTCATTGACAGCAGCATTATTACAATGTAGTGAAATATAGAGGCGTTGTTTTACCAAACTATTTATTCATATGTTAACTTATGTCTCAATGAAAGACCTACAGCTTAAAATGAGTGATGTGTAACTTGCTAAGGGCAAAAATTATGTTTACAGTTTATGTTTGTACTGGTAGTAATTTATTTCTGAATTCGACATAAGTTTCATCGTAACTTGTGTGACACGGTAATTATGAGTGCATTACGTGTGGATTTCGTTGTTCAGGGAGTTATAAATCAAATTGTTCAACACCTGTACTCATGTGTTGCAAATTCGCACGACATCCACTCAAGAATTCTACAAATGTAGGCCTAGATGATTTGCAAGTTTAACGTTAGCCGTGGTGGGTTAAATTTGTGTAGACAGCAAATATATGTAGAAAGGTTAGAAACAGTGTTTTGACAGTCTCACGAAATACTATAAACTATAAGAGTTGTCCTATCTTCTGAAATAAAGAGAATCCCAACAGAATCACTCCTAGTACCTGTAGATGAAGCAAATTAATAAATACGTAATATTATGAAACCTTCCCCCCAACCTCCTAATCGAGGAGCAAGGAAATTTAGAATGGATAATTTATTTCACAATGTTCTCGACAATTGCTGAAACAGGTTGAGGAGCCAGGCTTAAGGCACGAACGACAATGTACAGGTTATATCCCTACCAGGCTCTAACTAATGAAATAAAGACACAGCATAATTAGAAAAAAACCAGAGGTATATTATTATTCACAATTTGATTTCAATACAATGAAATACAAGTACAAATCATCTGGTGCTACACAAACACCTAATTATGCTTCAGTTTTGTTCCAACAGTTAATTTAACAGCAATGCGTGAACATGGCCCATTTAATAGGTAACCATCTCGCAAAGAGTGACCGAGAACACTACGCTCCCTTGGCATGCTGTCCACATGAAAAAGGATAAAAGGCGCATCAATCTATACACTACAGAGCTAATACTCGCGTCTTACCGAGTACCCAGCAAAGTGGTAGCTCGTGCGACCCTTCCAAAATGCAACCAAAGGCACACTAAAGCAGGTTGCACACGACACAATAAACGCGCAATTTTCATGCAATCTGGCCATCTTGCATTGCAGATCAGACACAAAATTTTTGGAATTTTACGCGCAATGCAAGCGACGACGCAATCTCAGAGGATAGAAAATGCTCTATATTTTGGTGCAATACCACGCAAGTTGCATGGATAAAGCAACATGATTAACTGTCTGGAACAGGCTTGTGGTGCTGATATGTAAACAAACACAGCAGTGAAATCAAAATGGAGTGAATGAGTCAAAGTAATTTACATTTACTAGACGATTATAAGAAATATCCTGTATTGTACAATTCAATGTCGGCGAATTATCATAACAAGCATATCCTGTAAAAAAAATCCATTGACGAAAATTGTGCTATTGTTGGTGAATGTACAGCAGTACAAATACATTTATAAGAAATTCAAAAATAGCATAACATTTGTAAACTGACATTAGCAGATCTGAACAGGGTTGCAACTTGGCAAACTATGAGAAAAAAAGGGGGCGGGGGTGAAGTAAATGTCCCAAGTGCCACAGACACAAGTTGCTATTGGCCTACAAATATTATAAAATCTTTAAATTTCAGTGTTCTTGCACTCAAAACTATTAAATAATATCGTTGCGATCCATTCTCTTGTCCACACTCTTCGCTTTTTTCTTTATTTGCTATGTTTTTTGTCGGACAACATTTAGATTATCAGGAAAGCACATATCGCCTTGCATTTATCCATCCATCTCAAATTAGTTTGGCGGGAAAGAAGCTGATTGTGTCTATTGCGTTGTCTATTGCATTGTAAATTGTATCGTGTAGAAGGGGACCATGCAATGAGCGAAGAGATTTCAGTGCAATTTATCGTGCAACTCATTGCATGCAACGAGATGAGCAACGAGCAAATTGCATCGTGTAAAAGCTGCTTTACCAATACCTAGTTTGACAACATACAGATCAACCACCTAACAGAAAGATGAGTAACTCAATGTTTTTTTTTTCGTGCTAGTAGTTTCACCTAGTGCTTCAAGTATACACCCGTGAAACTAACGTAAAAACCATGCGACACTAGCGCTCCACATGGTTTCTCCATAAACTAATAAAAATAGGGGGGGGAGGATACCTGTATATTTTATTTTTAATTTCAAAATTCTGTCGGGACTTTGTTTATATCACAAATGGGGTTGGCTATACTTTTAGTTTAAAGTCTTTCTTGAGACTGTTATTTTTTGACGTGAATGATAAGTCTTCTTTCGGTACATATCACACACAAAACATTTAAATATTAATTAAAAATTCAACCAGAAAAACAGAACGTACGAAAATTATTGCTCAAAACTATAATGTTTAGAAATATATTGTCAAGTCTAAACGACGAATGTCACACATATTTATTTGCCAACCCAATAGCAATAAATAACTTACTTCACAAATACAGTATCACAGTCATGAACTACGAAACAAAGCCGTACATTTCAACAACTTAATATCCACATGTATGCTGATAAACACATTAGCAATGAGTTACAAAACGTATGTCGTATATGTGCATATATTTACGAGAGGCTGTGCGACGAAAGCCACTTTTATGTCTGGCAACAAACCACGGCCGTAGAAGAACAGGTCTGGACACTCACCTGGATATTTGACCCCCTTGTTGTTTGACTGTAGTTCACCAAGTTACCGAGAATATTGTGTTTTATTGGCGCTGATGTTACGGCGGTCCGCTCAAACTCCGCCCACTTCCTTTCCGCTAAGATAAACAATTTATCAAAACGTATTTTTTTTATCAATTTATGAAATAATTTCTTCACACACAAATTTAAGAAAAGGCTCCAGCAATCTTTATTTACTTTATAAAATTAACAATGGAAAAAAGTGTACGGAGTTTGAGTCCGACCGCCCGGAAAACAGCGCCAAAATGTACGACATTTTCGGTAACTTGACGAACTACAGCCAAACAACAAGGGGGTCAAGCAAAATACATTGTTAGATAGGCGAGTGTCCAGACCTGTTCTTCTACGACCGTGCAACAAACTAGCGGTATATTACTATCATTACAAACATGTCGCAATAACCACTTAAAAAAAAAAAAACACTAGAATTAATTTTGCTACGAGAAATATACCAAACAAAAAACACAGAATTTTTTCCCCGCTAAGAATTCACATTTTCGGCCACGTCGAAGCAATTTCTTCAAAGGTTACCCACTTATTTAAATTTCTTTAGAACCCCTCGGAAAACGACTAAAATAAATTTTCTGTAGGGTTTGACGCTTATTTCATTGCTACACCATCTAAAAATTGTTTCCTACAAATCACGCATTAACCTACATAACCACAAACCGCCATTACTAAAACGAATACACCATCACCAACAATCACGGACTCGGAAGTAACAAAAAAAAAAAAAAAAAGCGGATCACTCATTTGTCTTCGACACTAGCGCTCCAAGTTGTCACTCGCGAAAACTCAAAACCTTATAAAATTGACTAATTTGAGTTTCATTCTGCTGTTTGACAATGTGCCGAGAGAGCGAAGACCCTATGTACACCCATCGAGGAGAACGAACGAAAGCGAAGTGCCGGTGGAGGAAAACTAAACCAAGCTCGACACACCGCCGAAGGAGAAGGCAGACAGCAGGAGGGGAAGGCCACCCGAAGTGCTCCGAAGACTCTTCCGATAAAGCACGAAGGAATCCACGTGTGTCCAAGTGACGTTTCCAGGCATAGCATTATCACCTTTCACATACCAGCCGCCCCGAGATTAAACTGACGGCTCACCCTGAGTCCGTCCGGGACACACACGGGTAAACCCCAGCACAAGGTATTAGCGAAACATTCTCTCTATCTATTTATATTAACACTTCAGTTCTTTACCTGTCGCTTTAAAGTTAATGTTACGTTTTAACACAATTCATTAAACACACTCGTTAGTAGCTACAATTGAAAATTACTGAACTATAAAACATAGGCTTTCTATACAGAAAATATCGTTACTTAGGCCAAGAAATTACAATAACTTTTCAAATCGTGAATTTCTCCCATTTTTTTTCACTTTCCATATAAATAAATGAATTTTACTCTCAGTTACTCAACGAAATCACATGTGTGAAAATGTTTCTCTGCAAAGATGCTCAGTAGTTTTGGGACACCGCCACAGTAAGTAAAACTTCTGCTCCAAAAGTTTTGGGACAAGCACAGAGTGGTGTGATGTCAGAGGGCGTGTACCTCAAGTCGTCCATTAGTGTTGAGCTTGGTACAGTTGGACGGTGTTATGCATAAACGGACCAAGTGCCAATTTTTAGTTATAAGTAAAACATGCTACAAGTTTTTCACATGTGAAACAGTCTTACAAAAGGTATTTTAATCCTATAAAGTTAATTTTCATGACAAAGGATATGTTATTATAATACTTTTTGTAAGACCGTTTCAAAGTAGAAAATTATTTTATACATAACTTATAATTGGCACTGTTTATGCATACCACCTTCCAGTTTATTTTACGATTAGTGCTCTGTTCTTTCGCATAGGCGTTAGTAGTAACAAGGTTCAAAAGAGACTACTGGGACTTTACCTATTATACTCTATGTTCTATGGGTAATAGTGCGTGCGTGGGATGTTTTCATTTTGAAAATATCTCGTCCCCGTGCGGCCGTGCATGAAACGAAACGCGTGAAAAATGAACGAGGAAGTAATATCGCTTTTTGATGATGGTTTACAAGTTTACATCGAAGAACTTCTGAGAGGCAGGATAGGTAGCTATGCATTTATTTTGTTGTAATACACCTTTCGCCTCTTGTCGAGAAATTTGTGGCATTTTTGAACGAAACGATCTAGACAATATAGCCTATTTGCCAGCTGAAGGCTCGAGCATCAAAAAAGTGGGCCCTGATTGTAAATGTAAAACCCATTACTTCCACAATGTAAATGAACATAAATTTAAGTGAGAAAATTATGAATGATTTTTGGAAAACGGATTTTGACTTGCAGAAATCGTTTTTGTTAGGTTGATTGAAAATAGGTGAAAACAAAACGTAAGCCGACGTTTCATCAAAGGAAAACAAATACTTGAGACTTTTCGACCAAGGTGCTCTGAGTTAATGTTTCTTCTTCAGAAGGGATACTGCCTTAGAGGCAATCAAGCAAAGTCCTTCGGTTGATAGCATCGCACCACCAGTAGACAATGTAGAAAATCCATTGAAAACATGTTCACCCACATACACATCATTTAATTGTATAACTGTAATTTTATGTTACCTATATTTGAATGATTCTTGCAGTAGGTTAGCATTATCAACTGAACTGTTTTTATGGATGTACACTATTGCATCTATATAAATATAGTAGTTATACAAAATTTCTTACATAGCAACTTCTGCAATATTCTTTATGCAAAAAAGTCACAAATATTTGTTTACTGAAGTGGAAACATCTAAAGGATTTATTTAAATTGTCATGCTTTAAAACCATCAACTGCCCATACTGCTTCTTATGGCTCGTAGTGTACTAACTTACGAAATATAGACTTGTAGAGATCATGGTACAGGTGAAAATTAAAAAGTGCTGTGCTGTCTGCGAAGAAGGTGTAACAGGCTACACTAGCAAGATGAGGAAATATTAATTCCTTCATTCTTCAGCGATGTCAGGTTCAGATAGTAAGATTACCACCTGTGCTGTGACTTATACTTTGTTCTGCATCTTGTGAAAAAAAAAAGTGGGCATACCAGCAAGCTGATTTGCGACATCTTTTGTGTGGAAAGACCATGGAGGGAATGTAAAATGCTGAATCATTTATTGACTGCATGCAGTGCACACTGAACAGCATAGCATTGTTGGATTTTTAAAATTTAATTTTACACTAGCTAATAACATAGAAGTGTTTTAATTTTACAATTTAAGTTATGTAATTTTACAATGTTAGTCACTGTGAATAGGTGGTTTAGAATAAGATAGATTAAAATTAAATAGTATTTCTGAAATTAGTTTAACAATTTTGCTACAGTACAAACCACATGAAAATTTGCACAGCCTTGTATTTACAATAGGAAAAGTCATTTGAGTCATATAGGTTAATTAACATTTTATCAATTTTCTAAATCGTACTGAAAAATATTTGCAAGTAAAAATTTTTACACAATATATCCAACTGTTAATATTTTCTGTAAGATTTAACATCATTCAAACTAGTCACATTTCATAACAATCCAACATTTAAAAATGAATGCACATTGAGAAATGATTGGGAGCAACCTAAGTAATTACTGTCACAAGCTAATTGTGTCTCGTACGACTTTCTTCACTTCCTCCAAAGATCTTATCTCGGCTTGATTACAATCAACGTAAGTATATTAGACTGCTCCACAGAGGTGTATCGTAGTAATATGTATACATGCTGCTGATATTTCTAGACATATTGTCAAACAGCCAGTTTCTTGACGTATTCTTATGCGTGTTTTTTAGAGTTACTTCATACCTCCAAGCTATACCTGCCGTACAGTAACCTGACTTTCTGGAAGCCCGGCTTCTAGTTTGGTTCTGTTTCCAAACCAACCATGTATTCTTCCACCAAACGTCAACAATAACATTGCCATG
Organism: Medauroidea extradentata; assembly: GCA_003012365.1. NCBI lineage: Eukaryota > Metazoa > Arthropoda > Insecta > Phasmatodea > Phasmatidae > Medauroidea > Medauroidea extradentata. Next base: position 6,533 of record PNEQ01086630.1, on the reverse strand, counting down.
TGGGAAATTCCTTGTGACTGCCACTTGTCAATATTATTGTGGATAATCTGGCAAATGGGCATGTCACTAAAGCAAAAAGTATATATTATGTTGTAATCTAAATAAATACCTGTAGTAGTTGAGAATTAAAAAAAAAATTGTTTTAGTTCGAGATTAAAGAATTCTAATAGGCCCTAACAAGACCAAACAAACAAAAATTTAAGGCAAATTTGTAAAAAGAATTAATTTGAAAATAGGGTCAGACTTGAATGTATCGACACACAATATCTACAAAAGTTAAAAGATATTCATAGTAATTTTTACAACCAGGCCCGGACACTATATTCTGCCCCTCAATAAATTAATCTACTGTAAGCTGGAGTGAAATTGGACACGTAGAATGACTGGGTCGCTTTTATACTAGGGTGTATTTTCATTTTTCAAAATTCCAAACCTTGAGTACACATTACCGGTAATTAAATGCCATGTGACTATTTATTATTTACAGTTTATCGCAAGTAAATGTCCTTGTTCAGGGCTACCAAATATGCTAAAAATAAATTTTTGTAGTGTCCCAAAGTCACTTCTCTTGTCCAAAGTCACACCTGCTAACTGTTAAATGTTTCTAAATCATTATGACTGTCAACATTTTTAAATTATCTGTTCTAAAAATTAATAAATAAGTTAATATTCTAAAACGAATACATGTATATAAGGCGTGATAGTAAAAATTAGTTTCCACATTAAGGTCTACTACAGTACAAGTACTCGTTCGTGACTTTGTGTAATATGGTCTTATACACACATGTATAGTACGATGGGTTGCAAATACCAATTTTTCCAGCATTGAATTCTAAAATCACTTTTGTACTAGTCAACAGAAAAAAAATTTTATATTTAGCATGTACTGTGTACGACGGATGGGAAGAGCCCTGCCAGGAATGCGGCGAGTGTGCGCTACTGCGCTAAGCAGAAACATTTACTGGTGTCGACGATTACGATATTGTTTCCTAGTACTGCAAAATAGAGATTTATGGAAGCCAAAATTTCAGCACTGTTGCAACTTTCTTCTCGCTAACATAACTTAAAAGCCATCTATTGAAATCATCCACAATCATGGTAGTGTATTTCCGCCAAGCACCGCGTTTTTTTTTACCAGGTTTTGATAATGAACTGTTAGTATCTGTTGCATTTCGTACTTGGTTTACCTTGGCTTATTCGTGTTGTCGTTGCTTGCCGTACACCTACGAAACAACGGCACAGCGTGTTGCTAGTCTCGAAGGAAATGCTAAGCAACCTTATTTGTCACACTTCTTAATAACTAGTTATGATTTTCATCCTTCGCTGTGTATAGCTTTTTTCTATTTAGTTTTGCTAGAAGACATTAATTAATGAAATAAAGATTACTGTTTACAGTTGCCAATTGATCAAAGTTACCCATAAAGTCACTAGTTATTTTAATTACAATTTAAAAAAAAAACTATTTAGATGCACTAGCCTATACAAACATTTACATTTGAGTGTCTAGGGCTCTTTCCATCAGTCATGGACAGTACTATGTCTTTATTGTCCAATGTCAGAAAAAATTATACGTATGGCATACAACCAAACAATTGTGTGCACAATAAACTTACCACAACACTGAAGTCCACATTGTTGGTATGTAATATTAGTTACCGCAATTTAGTGTTGATGGTATCATACAAAATCTGTGTTTATCTTTTCTATTTATGTCATAATAATAAAAATAATAATTTCTACACCTATTATTTGGACACTTACCAATTCCTTACAAATGGTGCCCGCAAATTACAGTAAATTATGTATTCAAAGTCCAAGTTACTTGACCTTATTTCCCGACACTCTTATCACATGGGCACAGAATACTATTTATTCTGACATAGGCTCACATAACTAAACAATTGTACAAATAAGCTAGGTCGCTAGTCAATTGTAAATAAACAAATGAACTCAGAATACTTGTGAACATATTATTGTGCTTGTTTTTATGTCAATAAAGTAGGCCTACACAAATCACAAACCTACATATTTTTAAGCTCATAACAGCCTACAGCAACTCCTTTATATAAATAAATGCAAGGAAAATTGAAAGAGTTTCATTAAACAATACCAAATCTCTTGTAGGCTTAACCTACAGGTAGGAATAGTGCAGCATAAAAAACCCCATACTTGAGAAAAAAATGTCTTCTTTTATTGGACTTGTAAAATATGTACCCAAACGAAGTAGGTTCTTAACTTTTTGATAAATGTATGTCTATAAAATAATTTATCAAAGTATTAGTAAACAGTTCTTGTCAGACATAGTTTCTAAAACATACAAGAAAGAGAAGCCTACATCAGAACTTGGGAGTTGATTGTGTTAGGCATTCACCAAATAAATACTATTAAAATCACCTTTTAATAGTGTGTAATACTGTAATAAAATAAAAATGCATTCATTGTATTGCATTGTTGTATTTTTGAATGTAATATATATTTTTTAATTTGAAGTACGAAGTTAGCTATTTATTTATTTATCGTACAATACTGTACAGAGTTACTTTGTTAATATACCTATATCCATGTACCTCACTGATGAATGCTAATGCACAAACAATTAAATTAAGTAGGCCGTAATAAATAACTGCAAATATGAACACATTGAGGTTTATTATAGGGGTTTGAAATTTATTCATACCTATTTTAATGATGTTTGGCATCCAAAATCATTGCTAATGCTCTAGGGATAAAGCAAAGCAATTTGTTTAATTAGCTTATATAACCATTTGTATTGCTAGAGGTACTGTAATAAACTTGTACCTTAATTTAATATATAGACGTGGTAAATTTGCTTTCACTTACATGTCAATATCCTCACAGTTTATGAAACTAAGCCAACTAAACTCCAGTATAACAGAACAGCCACGTGAAGTAAACAGCTCCTAAAGCCTGATAACCTAAAGAGAAAACCAGTTTGCTAAAAACCACGTCAAGTCTGTTCTGTTACGCTGATTTATTCACTGGGGTATCGTGCGAACACAATTTACAAGTCAAACTTTGAAATTAAAATATTAGTTCACGATTTCACATGATTATTTTTACGTCGCATTCAGAAAAACTAAAAAACAACACCGCACTGTGTACTACACGATGGCCGAGTCAGCCTTTCATACTCCTTGGCCAGGCCGATGTACATTGTTCATCCGCCGGCACTAGCTTCGTAACATATAAAATATTGTAACATATGCTAAATATAAATACAAATTTTACTTCATTTCCTGAAAATTAACACCTTATGTACATGTTCCATTAAACTGTTTTCAGTATTTTGGCAGCTGTTCGTACTATACACAAGAACTATTTCTATGACATCAATGCCAACCCAACCTTCCTACAGCTATCGTTTAACTCGCTTCTGATATAAATATTACAAGAAATTTTTATACTCTGGGACGTGTAATAATAAAAAATTAATTTATTTATTTATTTATCTCGCTATATTACCTTTTTATTTGCTTATATAGTTGTATGGTAATAACGGAAGTATTCCTAGTATTTTTCTCAACAGTTTGTTTCTAAAAGTATCATCTTACCGTGTGGCGCCTATAGCAGCAACGTTGTATGAATATGCCATTTATTAGTTAAAATGGCAACATCATGTTTAATTTCTGAGTGTCAAAATTGACGGAAAGCGAAATGATGTTAAATCAGGTCGTCATTTAAAGGTAATTTTTTATGCAAATTATTTGTTAAAAGAAAGGAACACTGAAATGTATCAAATATTTGATACAATTAGTAGAACATGTGAATTAGGCCTACATTACCTTAGAATAATATTATTGTACAGTAGGCGTGCCTTCTAACAATTGCCTAGCTGTATTTTTACTAAGTGTTTATTTGGATCATTACAGCTGCCCTTTATTTATTGGCAAAATTGATTTTAAACATTCTCATATTTGAATTGTTGTGACAAAATTGATTAATCAATTTTGGGCTAATCGTTTGAATGATTCATTTGCTTAGTTTGGTTTTAAAACTAATGTTAATTTTATAGCAATTCGTGAAGTAGGTACAATGAACATTCACTTAGAAGTGAATTTTTCATTCAGTTATAGCGTAGGAATAAGTACGATAAGGAAGTTGCATGTGAACGTAGTGTAACTTTATACTTTTTATCTGAGGAACGCAAGGGAGAAAACGAGTGTATCTAGATACGAGCACGCAGATAACAGTAATAGGAGCGAGTTGAGAACATAATATATATTACCTACCTGATAAGCAGTCCTTGTTGGCATGGTATTTATATTAATTTCTTTGTCAAAGAGGTGGCCGAATGGTCAGACCGTTCGCCTCCCACCAAGGCGATCCGGGTTCGGTTCCCAGCGGGGTCGGTCTGCGGATTTACGCAGGTGGGAATCGTGCTGGACGATGCCGTTGGTCAGCGGGTTTTCTCGGGGATCTCCCTTTTCCGCCGCCCCTTCATTCCGTCCTCACCTCATGTCATCCCTCACCAGCGCTGAAGACCTTGATGTTAATCGCTGATCAAAATATCTCTCACTCTTCTTTGCCAAAGAAGACTCTGAAACGAGATAATTGTTTGCAGCGAGATGGCAAAGATTTTGGTTCATTTCTATGTTTCGTGAGTGTAATAAGGTAAACTGTTTTCTCATTCGCGTGGCCACCCGGTGACAGCTCTGAGATTTCGTAAAAAAACTAAGACTTCACGGAGCCAAATGTGTGTTAGGCAGGAGCGGAAAGGTTGCCGCTGACCGACGTGTGTAATGCATTATCGACTCTGTGCAAGCCACTCAGCTGGCGTGCAGTGCTTTACTGTTATCCTTTTACCTATGGGAATTTAAGTGATGACATTTTATTTGTGGCGAGCATAGTTCAAAGTCTAACACTTGTTTCTATAAATGTGTTTTTCGAATCCGGTTGTTATTTTTCCAGATATGGCAGTCTGTAAAAGCCATTTCTGACCATTTTAATGTGCCCAAAAATGATGTTTTTAATAAACGTGCAAAATTTTTGAAACTATAGCGACATAGTTTGTAGTGTGTGTTCTTTTTGTAGATATACAAATATAATGCGTGTTAAATTGTTTTGTCATAAAAAGAACAGTCGTAACTCGCTGCAAGGCATTTGAAGCGCAGTTAGGGAGGCCCCTTAACTGCAGAAAAGTGTATTGTTCTTTTATTATTTTTATATTTATTATTTATTATATTTATATTTATTATATATTTCGTTTATTAATTTATGTTCACTTTCACCACAGTCAAGGTTACAGATATACAGATTATGTGTCAGTTTTAAAAAGCTAATTGAAAACAGTATTGTTTCGGATTCATAAATTTGCATAAATGTTTACAAATCACTGATTTACAACTTTTAAAAATATATTTTTTACTATATTAACAGATCCCACATATTAGATCAATAAAACCAGTCATAAAAACTTAACTTATGGATTGGTATTTTAAAAAATCAATTTGTCTACTCATTTGGTTCTAATCTGTTTCTTCTAGCATTGAATATCTGCCCTGCTTTCGATAACACTCTGTCAGACGCTACAGACGTTGCAGCTAATTATATACAGATACATATATTGATACTAAATTATGACGTTCAGAAAATGAGTTTTTGTGTGCAGAATGAAAACTAATACTATTACTTTTCCTGTCAAAGTTTGGCATTTTCCTCCAAAAAATCCCCCCCCCCCCCGTCAAAAAAAAACTCAATCAAATTTACTACGAGTTACACTTCAGTACTGGAGAGATAGTTAAGTCTTATCATTTCATAAAAACAATCCTAAGCAGATACAACTGCTCTGGTTTTTACTAGCCTACTTTCAAGGTACAATCATTAAAATATTTTTAGTTTACGATTTAACATTTTATTCTGGACCCCCCCCCCCCCAAAAAAAAATTCTAAATGCGCAATGATCCCCCTTTGAGTGCACTCCAGTCAGGGCTTCTCGCGCTTTCCTTCGCTCTTTTCACTCCCTGCTGCTGACGTCACATGGAGAAGACGAGCCACGGAGCGTTGTGTACAAGCTCGCGCGGCGAAAGTATGTTAATACTAAACACATCAGAAATATAAAACTATTCAGTCTGTTGACTTCGAAATTTTTACAGTATATCTATGAAGTGTCCTGCCAATTGTACTGTATGTTAAATTTTTATATGTCCATTAGTTAATTTAAAAAAAAAATTCAATAGTGTCATGTTCGCTACCGAGGAGAAGAAAATGCAGGGCAAAATATAGTGAGCGAGGAATTTTTTTGGTTTTTGGAAATAGATGGGGGATATCAGCGGTCGAAATAAACAGGAAACCTATATTAAACTTTGGTACCCTTTTTGAAGAATTCCGTGAATAGATTTTATTTTTGTGCCAGGTAGAAGTTGAAGAATACTTCATGCGTGCGCAGGATAGATAGACGAGCCGACCACAACATACTTTTTCTCGGTTTATCTGCACAGAATTTATTATGTTAATTTTCATTACGTAATATGTATTTGTTATGACGTACACAAAAGATTTTGCAATGAAAATAC
>PNEQ01086619.1:0-13357 GCA_003012365.1 Medauroidea extradentata | reverse complement strand
TGCGACATGCTCCTTCCACAACACTCAGGTTCTGACAGGCAATACGCCGCCACCGGTCATGACTCACGGATCCTAATAGCAGTAACAAGACGTCTCAAGTGTCAGCTGTCAAACGATACCAACTTCATTCCGTTTATCTTAAGTTTCATTTTTCGACTTTTGGCCAGCTTTTACGGCAAAATACTCCTCTGTGCGCCGCGTAGTCAGCCCAGCAGTGCTGGCCTTGCCACGGGAGAAGCTCGTATCTTGTTACACGTTATCAAAGGATGCAAGGACAATTTCTCTTTCACTGCGTTTCCGTGTCTTATAAAATTTGTACGGTACACTCGTTAATGGTACTTATGAAACACAAAGCAATTAAACTCAGCCGACTAATTTTTTTAAGGAAGTAAAACAAGAGGGCAGATTTTTACACAACTATTCTTCATTTACAGTTTACTGTTAGGTATATACTAAGTTTTATAATTGCATTGTCTTACACTGTACGCATAAAGCCAACATTTCTTCACCAGCGACGATATACTTAATTTATAACTACAAAGACAATTTTAAATCAAGGCATGGTAGGCTATGGTAAAATAACGTGACTACCTACATTTTTTTTCCTTTTTGTTTAATGCACAAAATCAATGAAGAACGTTTAATAGTTTGGTAACTATGTGATTTCCTGTAACACTCTGCAACGCATTTCGCGGACTGGGAAGTTCCGGCCCATTAATTTAATTTCTGTAGTTTTGTAGGGGTTATTATTTTTTAACCAGCACGGAAACCTCTCAGTTTCAGAGTCACCACCCTTGTTTTCCATGACAAAATGAACGCGTGTTCTATTTTCTTATAGAAGGATATTCATAGGAAAACGTATTCAACAAAGGGACTGCATGTCATTTGAGGGCCTTAGAGGCATTACATACGCCCGGCAGTCGCACTTGCTGTTCAATAAGTACGAAAAATTATAACAATTTATGCCTTCAGAAAAATTTGAGCAACACAATTTAAACGATTTTTAACAAGACGGTCAGAACGACTTTACAATATCGGTTCCAATTTTTTAAAATTGTTTCTCGTAAAAAATATTGAAATGAAAATTCTGAGCCAAATTAATTCATTCTACCGACATAGCTAGTAACCCATGGATCGGTCATCAGTTTGTTTACTAATAGCCCTGCTGGCCTAAAAAAAAAAAAAAAAAAAAAAAAACCAGATATTTTCAACTGAGTTGGGTCATAAGCAGCCTATTTTAGTAATAGTATCAGTAGGCCTTGCCGGTTATGGTGTACACCAGAAACATTGAGGGTTATAAAAGAGTCCGTACTTTGTTCATGGTTTACATGTAGCACGCCATATGCGTTTTTAAAAATTCTATCTTCCAATGACCTAATTACAACTGGCAATGCTTTATAACTTTTCGTCCAGCCATGGTGCCAGGGTGTAGTCAGACAGTGGACTTCTATTTTCCAGCCTGACACACAACTTTATTCCTTTAATGGCAATTTTGTAGTTTGCTACATGCATTATGTTCATGCAAGATTATGTACTGTACATATATTTAGAACATCTCTCGCCTGAATTAAACACACAAGCACTTGTTTCACCTGGAATTGTATTGAAGTCGACAAATATGCTAAAGAAAAACACAGATACACAGAAAACGATTTTTTTAAATATGTTATTGTAATATAAACAATCAAAAACTTTACATGTACACATGATATTTGCAACTAAATATAGTCAGTAGCGCTATAAGCACTTAACTGATTTATCAATGCTAAATACGGATGAACAGTACATACACCTTATTCAGATAAATACAAATGTAGGAACAAAATCAGACGAGCGAATAAAAATTACATGAACACAGAACGCTCAATTAACCATTTATTTGGATTATATTTAGTCAGTCCACAAGAAGTAAGATATCTTCCGTGAAAGACTTACTGCAAGAAGTTAAATACAAAATTACAACAGAAAAGCAGAGGAAAAAATTTATTTAACTCACAGATAAGTCTATCTAACCTGGATAGTAATAAATAATGTCGGCAGCAATATGGTTATGACTTCAGAATAGTACTATTTGTGTAGGAAACGTTTATTATGTGTAGATCCCTGTTTGAGTCGTTTTGGTACGAATACATATTCAAGACTCTCGATGCGCTGTATAAAACTTTTAAAGATATTAGAAAACATACACGATAGTAATCACATCTGCAACAAACTTCGTAAAGTTTTTCTCGTAAATTTTTACTTCGAAAATGTCTGCCAACGAATTCCATGAAATAATTCACAAGGTAGGAAAGCTCTTGTGAAGTATTTTGTAAGCATGCCCGAATTATTAATAACTTTAATAAGCAAAACATTATTTTGGCATACTGCATTTTCAACTTAATTGGTAAAGTAAGGGTTGCCACCCTTTCGTAAACGTTTACGTGAATTGTGGTCATGGGTAAGGAATGAAAATAGCAAGACATAACTGAGTCATTTTACTGAGAAAGCCTCAGATACACCAATATCCGAGAAAACATACAAATTTTATGTAATTATTCTGAGGTTAGCTAAAAACTTGATGCCGGCTGATAAACAGTCGAGTGACTAGAGAGCTCCCCTCCCAGCATGGCTATTCTGGTTCAATCCCCGAACTTTCGCATGAATTGAGGGAAATGTTTGGCTGTCAGCACCAAGCATACTCATTTACGTTATATTTTCTTGATATGATACTTACTTGTATGAAATTTGAGCTGTTAAATTTTTAAAATATGTTTATTTCACGGCATCAGACACATTACTGGGTTTACTTTGTTCGCTGTAAACGTGCTATTATTTTATTACCCGATGATTTTGTAATTTGTAACATCTTTACTATTTATTTATCTTAACCAGTACAACAGCGAAGAATTTCTCCAAGTGTGAAATGAGTTACTTGTACTATAGTTGGTTTTTGTTTTCGAATTAAACTATGTTAAGTTGAACGAAAATTTGTTTGGTTGAACAAAAAACTATGAACTGAGAGAAACATTTAGTTGTAATAACGAAGAATGGGTTTGTTTGAAGTTGTGTTTAGCTCAGAATAAACTGATATTTCTCTAACAAATTAATTGGATGTTTACAGTTGCTAATCTTGGAATTTGTGTCGGTCAAGTTGAGTACGTGTCGAGAGTTATGTTGATAGTTCTGTGTAAGTGCAGTTCATGTCACTGTATTTATGAATTCTTAGTAATGGCAAAAATCAACTGCATACAATTCTTTCAGGTGAAAGTAAATAAATTGAACGTAAAACCTGAGCAAATAAATTCAATGAATAGATACTAAATCAACCTAGTAAGTGTGTAAATTTGAAATGGCCGTGGTTGTTAATGAGTGAGCACAGGGTTCTTGTTAGAATCAGGGATGGAGAGTCTGTCAATGCAATTAGGTATTCTTTTTTAGTTGTTAACCTTTTAGCGTTTCAGTTTTTTTTTTATTTACAGTGTGCTCAGACTTTTAAGGGTCACTAAAATAAAATTTGTATGTAACAATTCAAACAGCATAATAAACAACCAACCAAATATTGTGCGTTTCTTGTTACCAAATAATATAAACAAAATGATTTTGTACCAGCAGCACAGCATTTATTTGGCTTTATTAAAACATTTATTTTGTTGACATGACTAAATCCTAATCGTCTAACAATTTATTTCTCTCAGCGTGTGGGGATCGTGTTGGGAGAAGTCGCAGGTCTTCGAGTTATGGCAAGGATCTCCAGTTTTCCTCCCGCCCTTCATTTCCACTGCCGCTCCATGTTCACATTGTTTACCCCTCATTGGTTCTGAAGGCCACAGCTTGAGTCGTCCAAATTTCTCAATGATATCGGCTAACATGTACAACGGTAAAAAAATTCGCAGTTCTGTTTACGCTTTGTCATTGGTATAAACCACATAACCAACCTCCTAACCATCACGTGACTTTTGCCACTTGTAACAGTTTTTTTTTATTTTTTAATCCTGTGAGGTTTTCTTACTAATATGTTTTTTTAACCAGTTTTATTTCCTCAGTTGAATATTTTCCAGCAGTTTGGTTGATGCACAGTAGGTCATTCGTCCAACATAGAAAACCAATAGACTCACTAAATTCGTACAACTTACTTCATCTCGCTCGATAAACTGCGACAGACTCTATAATGCCGTATTGCATGAAATGTGTTTTGTGGAAGATCATGCACAAGAAATTATATTGCCAGATTGGCATTTCGCGCAAGTTAAGCACCTATTTTGTGTCGTGTGAAACATGCTTCATGAATTTCCAATACAATCAACATATCAAGCTGTCACAGTAAGACTGTATAATTCAAATGTGTCATATTACCTGAAATTTTGTTTAGAAAAACTGACATACAAAAACGCAAATGAAACACCTACGTGTGTTTTCTCGATAAACAATGAACTGTTATCTGCTGCTACAGAAATTTAGTACAAATATTTTTTTAGGTAATTATTATTTGTTACAATTCTTCGTATTGTTTTCTGCAACGATTTCATAATAGCATTAATACAAGACTTACATTTTACATCACCAATTTGTTTATAATCGGCACTCTCCAAATGTAATGATACTCAAATACAGATCATTCTTCCTCTTAGTAAATAATTTTTGTAGCAGTAAAAGAATAATATCATTTGAAGAGTCATGCATCCCCTAGATACAAATAGTTTTATACATTGAAATTCGTCAACAATATAACAATCCTACACGTATTACATTTCTTAAATTGGCGTTATTGAAAATGATGACATACACACCGAACTTTCACTTTCTGTTTATAGAAAATAATTTCTTAACTTTAATTACTGGCATTTTCCTCCAATTGACACACTGTGTTAACCAAATGTTCTTAGCGAAATTGTTTGTCTTACGTGGCTGTTGAAACTGTAACTGTTTTTTTAGGCTGAACAGACTAATGCTCCCGAAGTGGTATGCTTCTTCAACGACGAGGATCTATAATCTCGGGAAGCACTGCGTCAAGGTAGAAAGATGACGAGTAGACATTTATGTGTCCCAAAAATAATCACTTCGAAATATATTATGTTCAATATAATGCGATTTCGGTGTCCAAATCATAAAATCGCATAAACTTCTTCGGATAATGTGGAGCTGTCATTGAACCTGGTAGTATTAATGATGAGATCTTTTGAATTTCAAATCCTTTCCTAGAAAAAATAATTAATGTTCTAGCAGCAACCTCAGGAGTCATAGTTTCTGCCGACTTGGGACATTTCACTTCTAAAATGCCAGCATCCCCCGTGAGGCCATCTGGAGAGGCTGCTAAGAAACCAAGTTCAAGGTTAGCGAAAAGTCCACACGATTCTACTTTTTTCCTTATTACACTTTCATATTGTACTGCCGCATTTGCTTCATTAAACCTACCATACTCTGTGGCTGCTGTGGAAAAAAGATTGGAGTAGAGAAGTTTCTTTATGAGGTTTGCACAAGATGTAGATTTCTTCCAACAAACTGTACCAAAATGTGATGCAGTTAGACGATTTTTTCTCTCCTCCCACCATTGGCTGTTTTCGGACTGTCCACATGTTGCTCTTTCTAACATTTCCTGTTCTTCTTTGAAAACCTCCAGATTTTTTAAGACGTATGCCTTTTCAGTTTCCATAGTGGAATCATCTATTTCAAGTTTCTGGCATAAATCTCCATAGTCAGCAATGCTTTGTGATTTCTCGTTCTTCCCTAACAGCTTTTTCTTTGCAACACCTTTCGAGGGAGCGGAAAGGAAGCAGCGCTTTGTTGATGCACGTTGCTGCATTCTACGAAATCCTAACCTTTTGAGTGTCACGTGAGGGCTTTTTGACGTGGTTTTCTTCCAACGAAGGTAACGCCAGTGTGGTTTACTTTGGAAACTCAGACCAGCTCCAACACTTCTGTATGTGTAGGAACCTCTTTTTCCTCGACTTACTTGCTTGCCCCCACTGAATTTCGCTACGTGAGACATGTAGCTTTCTGCCAAATTGATAGTGTCATCGGTAATTAAGTGAGATGCTTTGAGAACACGTGGACGAAGAGCAATATCAATTTTTTTCATCATTGAGATGTTTCTGTTGGTGGAACACAGTTGTCATTTTGGAGGGGATGATTCACATTTTTATGTTTGGAAAATCTTTGGGGAGGGGGTGTATATTTGCAACTAGTAAACCTAATGTGTGACAGAATACATCAACAGTATCCTGGAACAATCGTCAACAGATATACATTACTTATACTTCCGTAGAATATAATAATTATCAAATATTTGGTTTTCATTTGCACAAAAGGAGGAAAGTGATGATACATATCCTATTACCTTCCCCATCCGTTTTCTGTTTATGCCACTGATCGTAAATGTCACACACAAACAAATTATATATATATATATATATATATATATATATATATATATATATATATATATATATATATATACATATGCACACACATGCATAATAGTATAATATATCAGCAACAACGTGTTCGCGATAAAGAGCTAATTTTTAAAATCCGGGGTACTATTTTTACGACCCGTGTGTATCCAACTCTTCCTCAAATGTACAATTATTTGGAAATAATGATTTGTATTAATGCTTCGGCCAATTCTTGCCGTAAAATGTCAACATCGCAAATATGTACCCATATTATAAATTAATGAAATTATCCTGTAATATCTGCTAAAATATTTCAAACATCAAATATAAATAATTATTAAAAACCACGAACTTGTTTTCTTCGTAGTGTAAATTTTAGTTCATATATTTAATTTTCCGTAGGCTGATTTCAAGTAAGTTAGTTTAACTGTAAACATACCGAGAGAACTTTTGCCTTCTTACACATGTTCTCTTTTTGCTAACGAAAAATAAAATGGCGGAAACCAAAAACATTTCGAATAGACGTGAGTACGACGCACTTACTATAGGGCCTACAAACATGAACTCCAAATCCTTCTGTCCTGTCTAAAGAGGGAACTTGGGGCTGTCGATGGCCTCTGTCACACTAGACATTTCTGTTAACAATGTCATAAACTAACCAATTAATGGAGTAATGTCACTTTTAAATTCGAAATATTTTACTAATTTTTATTTAACCCTTGCTATGTACATGGCCTCAAATAATATTGAACGTACTTCAACAGTGCAGATAAATAACTGAAAGTGGAAACTTTACATATAAATGTGTAAGTATTAATGTTTCATTTAATTTTTTTTTACTGCAGGAACATATTTGAAACGGGAAGTCACGGTAGTGTGCCTACAAATTATGTCTCTTATCTTCCACCATAATGTGCGCAAGTGTATAATTTGCAATTTTGTTGTAACATGAAATTCAAACTATGTCAACGCACGGTTTAATGTAAATTCAATCGAAAACCAGAGTGTATTCGTGATGTTACTTACAAAATTAACCTGTGTCATACAGTAAATAACTTCCGTTCAGACTAACGCAAGTTCGTCCTTCGTCACGGAAGTTCTTTTGTCGATATTCTTCAATTTATTGCCGTAAAACCTTCTGTTTTTAGCTCTAGATGGTAGAGACTTCGATTTATAACCCATCGCACAACACAAGTTTCACTATCACTGTAACTTATTTTTCATATTCGTTCACAGCCAAGCGAGGCTACCATAGCAAAATTATATGGTGACATTTATTTGTGTATGCTATCAATATTGTGCGACACCCGCAGCTCCTACCCAGCACGAGATAAGCATGTAACAGGAGAACACGCAAACGGTTCAGCCTGCTCGCCTCGCCTTCCTCCTTCCCGGCCGCCAGGACGAGAAGTAGAGGTGGAACTGGGCGCGACGTGCGAGAGAGACAGAGTACCACGTCTTGAGTCGTGTAGAGCGGGGTAGTGCGTTATTATCTACATGTCAGGTCCTACATATATAATAACAATGCATTGTTCTGAAAAAATTCCACGTTCAAGTATGCGTCAGACCACATCACATGAATATTTTAGAAACTAGACATGTAAGGAAACTTCTCTAATATTAATTGTAAATGGTTCGATTTCAGGCACCTCTATACCAAAAATAATTAATTATAATTTGTTGTGATACCTTTGACAGAACAATTAGGGTTCATTCGGTGGAGATTAACCCCAGGAACACATCAGTTGGAAGTCAGCATTAAAAAATAAAATAAATATATTACTTACAGCTGAATTTAATTCATATTTTAGGTAAAAAAAACGAGGTGCTTATAACAATTTGTATTGGAAGACAAACAATCCAATTAGTTTGTTCTTGGTGTTAAAATGACGATGGACGTGCGCTCTTTCCAACTCCAAATTCTCAAATTCGTATTTGTGTCGTATCTGTCAATTTCTTACGATTTGTGACATGCCTGTCGCCAAGTTTTATAAGGGACTTTCTCCTTAAGCTGCGGAACAAAGCAGCCTTCCGTCGTCAGTATTGAACCTCAAATGACCGCTCCGACGCAGCATCCGCCGTTATGAGTAATAATTTACAGTTTCGGGTATCAGCGTAGTAGCGCAATCGAATACGTTTTTATTAGCTGACTAGAATCAGCGATGTCTTACTGTGTTTTTATACAAATCAAGATGTTGATAGCTGACACTGGTGATCGATTTTTTTAATTCTAACTTTCTCGCACCAAGAACACGTTCACCCGTTTCTTCTGCAGCACATCTACAATTTTCCTTTATCGCTTCTGTCATTTTTGCTTCCTGCATATATGCTCCTCTCCCCTTCTGAACAGCTGAGCTTTCTCCGTCAGCATGTCTGACCCATTTCTTAGAGAACGCTTTAATCGTGGAAAACGATTCTGAAAGCTGAAATTTGAGTCTACCATATCCAGTGTCTCTTGCAAGTGAAAATAGATATCGCTCAAATAATTCAGAATCAAAAGAGTTGCTTCGCAATCTAATGACTAAGTTCTAAGGAATGCGTTTCAATTCGCAGGGGGAATGGCAGCACGAGGGGTGTTATAATTAAGACATAAACAAGGGTGATGATCATTGATGACATAAACAAGGGTGATCATTGGTGTACAAAATCATGTTCCGTGTATGATTTACCTAATGAATAAGCTATAAGTTGGTAATGAATGTCTGTTATTATTATCTTAATGAATTATGTCAATTTTCTATGAAGTGAAACAATGTCCAGATACAATCAAATTCCCAGTTTAGTGATCAAATCGTAAAAGAAATTGCCACATTTTTACAAAAAAAATATTGACTCTCCATAAATTTACGTATATGTAGACCTACGGTGAGTACACACGACTCTAAATCACCGCAGAGCTACACAGCTGACTCCACAGAAATATTATGACACTGCCAAAGCTTGCCCAGCACGTAGTGAGAAGAACATCATCCACTTGACGTACTCTTCTAATGATAACTCCCAGCTTAGAGCTGGCATACGGTACAAAATGTGCTTAAGACAGGACGAGCCTAGTAAAAAATCTTGCAAAAAATTGTGATTTTCTTCCATTTTTGTGCTAACAAAAAAAATTGGGAATTAAAAATCCAAGAAGCACAACAACCAGAATTTATTGGTTTGTGGACATATGCCATTGCTCATTTGCGTATGTCCACGAACCAATAAATTCTAATTGTAATCTCACATTGCAACAAACATTTAAAAATCTCAACCACAACAATGCAAGTAAAAAATTGAGTAAGTCCACGTGTAGATGATCTATAAATATGTGTGTCATCTGCCGGGAAAATTTACGAGTTTAAACTAAGTGATCAGTACCAACTACGAATGTGAAAATAATCGGATAATGTACGAGATGCATGGACGTTTTAAACCTCTGAGTCATTAGAAATAATATATTTATTTAGAGTGAGGTGGCAATTACCATGATGAAATGGTCAATGTATAACATAAGTGGTTGTTAATTTCTTAGAATTCGTATTAATGTCTTAATAGATCATGTGCCGATCTTCTTAAATAGCATATGTTAGTAAATTTCTTCATTACTTGTGATATAACTTTAATATACAGGATGAGTCAACGGAAAGGTACATGCTTTGAGGGGTTATAGTGCTGGTGATTCTGAATAAAATGTTTCTAATAAGCATATGCCCTTTATTAACCGTATCAGAGAAACCTTATGAAATCAACAAGGAACGGGTTTAGTGCAAGTGACGGTAAATCGCGCTACTGGTTTCTTATGTTGTGCGTAATTTTGTACATTTCCACACGGTAGCGCTCTAAGCATGGTGCAGTTGTCTACCTCTGTCTCAGTCCTACAGTGCTTGCCCTAGTATTGGGAACTGCAGTGTTACATGGCCACCGAGGTCACCTGAACTTACCCCATTCGATTACTGTGTGTGGGGTTGGCTTAAAAGCGAAGTTTACACGCGCAGGGTGGACACAAGAGAGGAACTTCTCACTCGTATTTACCATGCTTGTGCTCAAGTAAAGCAATGTACGAATGAGCTCAGATCAGCAACACAACAGCTGTCTATCAGAGCCGCAAAATTAATTGAAGTTGGTGGTGGAGTGTTCGAACATGTTTTGTGAGGAAATGTACACAATTAAACACAACATACGATAACAGTATCGTGATTTACCGTCACCTGCACATTTTCCGTTCGTTGCTGTTTTCATTATGTTAAGAAAAAGGCATATGTTTATTAGAAACATTTTGTTCAGAATCACCGGTACTATCACCCTTCAAAGCATGTACCTTTCCTCCCGACTCATCCTGTATTAGTTATGGTTGCTACAATAAATCACGGTTTATTTAGAATATCCTCGTAAACATCAAAACACTCTTAATTTTGCAATACACAAGGAAATGTTAGCCTTGTTTTACATTGCAATGTATTAAGTGCCTTAAAACGGAGTGAAAATAAACACTTGGTGAATAGGAATACAATACTTAGGCTAAATTTAAATTTTTGTTTCTGTTTTAAAAACTCTGTTTTAAGACATAGTCAAGTTAAAATTGTTTGAAAACAGTAGGTTTATTGCAATAAAATTGTATTTTAACCAAAGCTGCTGGCCAAAGTATTTGTCTCTTACTTTATCCCTACTCACTCCAATGTTTCTATTCGCCTAGTTGTGTTCAGTTATGTATTACTAAACTACAATTTTAACAGTTGCAATTATTTATATTTGTTTAATATAACCTAACTTCCGATATTTGCACAAAGGGCAACATTTTTTTTGATACGATTTCGCGAGATCTGAAATGTTGTATGCTGCCATTTAAAAGACAGTCCCAAAGGAAAAACTTAAAAATTCAATTTTTTTCTGAAAAATTTGACTGTTTGAATTTTAATTTTGTAAATAGACATTTCGTCCCCCAAGTTTTAATTTTGGAACAGTTAAATGTACTAACCGGATGCATGTGAACCTCAGATTGCGACCTGCACTGAAATTAGTTGCAGACTTTCCGCCATTAAAATTATAAGGTAACCGCTTAGTGTCCCATAGTAAAAACTGTTCGGCGGGAACCTTGCATGCTAGTTGAGCGCATAGCTCGTTGAGGCGACGCGGCATTTGAAGCACGCTTCAAGATCGACCTTATTGCAACGTCTCTTTTGAGCTTCTAGTGCGCAGGTAGGCGGTGCCCTAAGAGACTTACGCACATGATGCATGAATGGTGCTATAGCTTGACGCGCCTATTACCTAAAACAGCTACACTTATTCACAATATGTTGAACTACGAAAATAACATACGGATGAAACTAGGCTTCTATCATTTTTAAAACGCAACATGTTTTCAGGGCACCTCAAATTTGCTTAACACGGCATTTTTTAACAGCTGTAACTGAAAAAATACCACCCGGATTTATAAAAAAAAAAAACAACGTTGGGAGCATACGCTGGGCTTTACTGCAAACTTTCCAGAAATAAAATTTTAGGGTCACCTTTTTAAGTCCCGTAGGACAAAGCGTAGTACGAAACGATTGCAAGCCAGATTAGCGCGTTGCGAATACAAGCGATGCTGTTTCCGTCTAGTGTGGAAAGATGAACCTTATCGCTACGTTATCTCCAAACATCAAACGCGGAAAATTACATTCGGCGTATAGCCCTCATAACACGCTCTTCCTTTGAGTGATATTGAAACGAATGCCGAGAGCTCTTTCGTAATATTTTCTCGCATTAAATTGAAAACCGTGCAAACGAAGTCGCGAGCGATAGACGAGTATCAAATAACTATTTCATGTTATATTTGGATAACTGAAAGACTGACTGTAAGTAAATTTTACATTTTCAAAGGTTATCGTCTAAGTTTTGATTTTATACAGGTAGTTTTTTATTGTTAAAGTTAGCTTTGGAGTTTTGATAGATAACATTAACCTAATCAGAGTGTTACTTTTTCATACTTATAACATTAGTTTGGGGACAAATGATGAATAACGAGACGATTGTAGCCGAGCGTGATACAGTTATTTTGCACGATGTAGTTAACTTTAAAAGTTTATCAAATAAATAACATAACTACTAAATTTGTGTGTAAGGCAAAGTGACCTTCCAAGGTGAAAGTTTCCCTGGTTTAAGTTAGATAAGTGCATAATTATTTGACGACTATTTAGAAAACTCTGGACCGAATGTAAACCACTTGTTGTAACGCTTCATTATCAGAATTTAATTTTAAGTATGGTTCATTGTTACAGGGCTTTAATTTTGGAAAATAGCACGTTATGCACGTATAAATATATCTTCTCATATATCTAAATCGTGTGAATAGACACTAACCATTTTTCGTATTATATCAATTTATTATGTCAACAGATTGTCCGTTATTTGAGAAGGTTGCGAGACATGAATATAAATAATTTAAAACATTTAGAGTGTCATTGTACCCATTGTAATAAAATTTTATATTTTGAAGTATATTCCCAAACTTCCAAATTATTATAGTTGAATTTTTGTATATACTTCTTTGGAATAAGATTTCGATAAAAATTACAACTAAATTCGTATCACAATTCGACAAGTACTGTACCAATTTTAATCAAATTTAATATTTGACCTATCCTTCGTCCAATCATTTTAAGGTTAATAGTTGAAGGTTCGCATTTTCAAAAATTAGCACTGTATCATTTTAAAATATTTTATTTGATATGAGAAAAATATCATGAACGGTTGCAATCAAATTCTTATACTTAAACATTTTATAAGTCAAGCTTTTATTTTACTTTAGTATAGATGGGCTACATGTTTAAATTTTGAAAATTGCACTAAATGCATAAAATACCTTCATTGTAACGTTATTAACAGAAATGTAGCAATATTGCAGAAAGTAGACTAATTAGTTAAGCTGGTAACGTGTTGTTCCATGTGTCAATATATATATAAATATATATATATATATGTATATATATATATATATATATATATATATATATATATATATATAT
>PNEQ01086616.1:0-33859 GCA_003012365.1 Medauroidea extradentata | reverse complement strand
ATTATATTTACTGGTTTTCAAGTTTTGTATGAAGTAAAAATATGCAAATTTTGACTTTGAAGTGACATTACGGGAAAACTAGATGAGCTAATTTTTTTCCGTTAGATATTAATGTTCTCTGAAGTAATGTCTACAAAACTAACACTATTTTATACAAATATAAAATTATGAATTTTTCCCCACTTGAACGCCCTTAATTAGTGGACACGAATGCTCGGGCGCGAACTTAAAATACAAGCGTCGCGCATAGACATTGACAATCGCTTGAACATGGGTCAGAAAATCCACCCCCAAAATGATGTCGGCAATAAGGTCAGGCATCACCCAAAACCGGAAATTCCACGAAAATAGTCAGATTTTCACATGCAGCTTGACAGCACAACCACACCTCACCAGGCCCCCATTCGCTACACATGAAGGCAACGCAACAGAACTGTCAACTCGGGCGACCAAATGCACATTAGTTTTAAGCAGACAATCCAAAAAAGTATGACGTACGAATGAATGTGACGCCCCGGTGTTAACCAAGGCCACTCGAGATTTCCCGTGGCGTTCTAACATTACGAAACAATCACCGCGTGCAGCAAACACTCCAACCCGATTACCCTCCGTCGCATGCTCCCGGAAGGCACAATTCAGTTTTCCGAGCAGGAAAATCGTAAATGCCCAGGTTTACGGCATTTGAAACAAATCAGCTGATCACGAGGAACCCTCTTCTTGTCGTATCGAAATGATGAATGCCCTAGGTCAGTACAATTTCCGCACCTGACATTCCTAGGCGTCGCGGGCAATGAACGGGCTAAAGGCCCGGAAAAGGAGTAGGAATTATCAAAAAAGGAAGTACTCCCCGGGCGCACAGCAGCCTGGCTAGCCTTCATGCCCGTGTTCGTCGTCGGGGTATCGGCCTTAACTCGGCCTAATCCCACGTCACCTAACGTCGCAAGAGCGGGAGGGGGAACCACAGTCTTATAGAATTCACGTTCCACGTGCATTTCCCACTGGATGTCAAGCGCCAGCGACCGTAATTCAACATACGTCTGCGGGGTTGGCCGCACGAACCTGTGTCTTCGTGCTTTGGGCGAGAAGTGGTCTATGACCGACGCGACCAGTTTGTTTTCAGATCGCGACATATTCATCGCCCGCACGAATCCCAAAACGTCCTGCACATATTCAGGCACTGTCTCGCCCAGTCGTTGGAACCTATCCACAAACAATCTCTTAAAGCTCGACCAAACTGTCGGGGAACCGGCGTGTGACAACAACTGCGCTTTAAAAGCTTCATACGTCGCTTCGCCACCCACCACCTCACCCAGTATTACCGCCACATACCCCGAGACACTGGCCGCTAAACAAGATAAAAACATACTCCCAGATACGCCGGGAAACAATCCGGTCAGCTGATCAAGTTGAACAAGGAAACGCAACACATTTTCAGGCGCAACCACGCCCAACACAGGCACTTCTGACAAACGCGACACCAACACACTTTGTGTCGTCGTGATCGGCCCCTCATTAGCCACACCCCCCAAACTACGTTCCACAGATTGCAACCCATTGACATACGCGAATGCTTGCACGCGCAATGCTGTAATATTTTCTTGATTTTCAAGGGGACTGCCGCTTCACGAAGGTATTCGCGCAATTCTAGATATCCCATGTTATAAACAAACGCGGCACTATTACCGGCACAAGCCATCGTGTTGCCACTAATCCAAAATAAGGCAAAAAATATACAAAAGGGAAGGGCCAGGGCAGAATCTAATGCCACAACTACCACTCGGGAATACAACCCAAGCAGAGTCGCGTAGTATTGTGCCGTCTAACGGCACACTATACAACTGGGTCGGAATCCCGAGGGGTCACACTAAATGAATGGGTACAGGAGTGGCAAGTTCGGTTACAAAAATCACACAATTTATTTGGTGCCAATAAGTACAACAAGTGCAACAACATCAATACAAAGCAGGTACATCAATTATAACGTAGCTGAAGGCGATTCTTAAGCAGGGCTGAATCGAAATATATTTAACGGGCGGTTCACATCGACACACCGTCGGCCAACGTGGTCGAAAAACAGTTAAATGCAAAGGAGTTGACGCGCGATTTACTGTACTGGTAGAGGAAGCACTCAGCACGTACGACTTACAATAAGCAAGGTTAAAACGCAAACTGAAAACTTACTGTACGCATCGTAGCCGGTGGAGTGTCGATGAGGGAGCGGCCAGAACTAGCCCAGTCGAAGGCGGCGGCGAGACTGCCGAGAGTTAGCTTGCTCGAGAGGCAGAAGGCCGGCCGAGCATCACAGGTGGGGGAAGGGACAGAAGAGGAGAAGAAGGGAGGGAGCGTGAAGACAGCCGACGGGACCCGAAAGCGCCCGAAGTAGTCAAGGACGGCGATGAAGACAGTTCACAGCTTACACTGGCCGCCACACACACGAGCACATAAGTTCCAGATAATATGGCTGGGCTAAGTAACACATTAGATTCCTTGCCAAAGAGCCCAATACAGGTTAAGTTCTGTGCATGACCGAACCCCCAGTTCACTTGTATTAATAAAATTTATGCACTTGTTACCTTTGCATCGTTTGTTTACAAACTCGAGAGTGCATCGTCCCAATTGGAGCGAGCGAGAGTGCCAGGGAGCTCTCTCTCATGGTAATGCGAGATAGTGCTCTCTCCAGAGAGTAGTCCTTAAATTGGGACACAGCCTAAGACTAATTGATGTCAAATGTTGTACTGTGCTTTTAAGTAGGCCTAATGGTTTCCTACTGCCATCACCTTACAGTTTTGAGATGATGTCCTTATTCGGTAATCATTAAATCTGGAAAAGTCAGAAAATGTTTTCAGGTCAAGGGAGTGGCCATCCTGACTTGTTACAAATTTCCAAATTAAATTAAATATGATCTTGCAGGTGGATGAAAAGTTTCAGCTGGAGTTTCTCACCAGAATGAAGAACCATGTTGAAGGCAGGGCCCACTTTATCAGAAAGTTGCCCCTAACATCGAAACCACTTTTGAAGAATTGCTGTTGCCTGCAGCCAAAAGAAAGAGTTTCACACTATGGTTGTTGATACATTGTTGCACTAGCTAAGGGTTTGCCCATTGTTGTTGATGAAAGTATCCTGTTGGATGAGTGGAAACTACTCCAGTGTGACAAAGGAAGTCTTAGTGGAGGCCGTATAGATAACTACTAGGTTTAGTTTTTTGTTATTAAAAAAAGGCATGAGAGATGATGAACACCCTAATGTTGCTAAAGTTGTGAAAGCTGTGTTGTCTCTTTCCCTTCGAAATGCTGTCTTGAAGAGAGAGTTTTCTCTATCGTCCCATTTCTTGACTCAAGTCAAAGTTTCCATGTCAGAAAGCAATGGCTGTCAAGAGTGCAGTGGAGATGTATAGGTCGTTCATTGCATAAAGTTTTCTTTCAGCTATTTTTCAGCCATCTTTACTATTTTTCATACGAAATTTTAATTTAGTTAAAAACCAGTGTAAATGTTCAACTCTCAAAAGTTAACATCTATTGACTCAATAAAATATATTTTTGATTAATTACAAGTTGTACTGAGTGCTCAGTTTATAGTGAACAGCCTATAGCCCTACCTCAACAAGCCTGATTCGGTTCTAGTAACTATATAGCTATTAGCAATGGCTCGTGTGGCTCATGCGAGCTATCATACTCATTTGCAACAGGAGAAAGCTTTGAAAGAAGAAACAGCTTGGAAGAAGTTGGAAGTAGAAGAAAAGGAAATAGGAGAAGACAAACTCTGAAAAACAAAAGAAATATAATAGCTGGTGCTGAGAACAAATTAAAGCATTTGCAAAGTGAATAGCAGCAAAAAAGAATAACTGCTGATACACTTTTTGAAGAGGCAAACAAGAGATTAAAGAGGGCTGTAGACAAGAAATATTTTCAGGAAATCTGATTAGCCCAGGCTATGTTGGGAGGTGTTTACAAATTCAGAATAAAAGCTGCAGAGAACAAATTAGAAGTTGATAGTGTACAATACACAGTAGAGCGAAGGAAATCTAAGATTATTTCAGATTATTTTTCAAAATACTAAAATAATTATATGTTTGTTCTGATGAAATAGTGGTCTTCAGTTTGAAGAGGGAGCATTGGTAAGATACCTAGAAGTAATATTTTACAGATCTCAGGAGCAGGAATCTTAAAAGGTCTCTATTTACCCTAAAAGTTCTTATTTTTGAGCTTGGTTCCTAGTAGTCCCTTTTTTACACATATTGATACTAAAAGTCTTTTTTTTTTATCTCTTAAAGTGGAATTAATTCAAATTTCTTAGGTACACATATGTCAAATAGTCATAAGAATTTGTCTTTATTCTAGTTATGAACGTTTAAGGTTATTATTGATGTTCGTTTTTTTAAGCAATTTAATTTTGGGTGTGAAGTACGTCTACTACAAGTAACTGAAAACAATGCAACCATTGCTATTTGTGCGAAACACGTTGGTTCCTAATTCAAGAAATTGGTAAATTTGTGTGCCTAAATTGAAATTAACCAGATAAATTTGTTCTTTTGTGGTCGTATAGTGGTTCTATAGTTAGTTGATTACAGTACATAGTAGGAGCTACCTAGTAATAAAAATGTTATTTGAACACAATGTACCGTTAACTTGTTGTAGTATTTTTAAAAAATATAGTGTTTCGTAAAATTTTAATAAGTAAAATATTTTTCAGTTGGACAATGAAGTATACTAATTCTTAAAATAATTAAAATAAAAAAAAAACATTTTTTAGGTAGTAAAAATATTATAAATGAAAATTTGTTCAAATGTGCCCCCCTCTCCCCTACTACTAAACTGGAATTCTGTTCTGTAAGGAATGATAGGAATGAAGACTGCCATAAAGAGTGTTATATTAAATCAAAAATAATGAAAAAATTGGAATAAATTTCCGAAGAAAATCAAACTCTTCTTGTGCTGAGGACAGGTATTTCTAAACATAATCTTCACACCATATGTTTTCATCATGAGTCTTTTTATCACAAAAAGTATGAAATGTTTCAGACATCATGCTGTGATCCAATGAAAGTGCATAGTGTTCCAATAAAGCGTTCTTTGTGCAAGATCTCTTTACATTGCTACAAAAAAAACAGCAGACAAAGAAAAATTGTGCTCCTCATGTTGGAATAAGTTATAAAATGTGCAAAAGGTAGCTGTACAGATATATTCAGAATCATCTGAAAGAGATGTCATTGAGGGTTTAGAGGTTAAAGCATCACTAGATGAGAGTCTTAGGTTACTTGACCAAAGTTTGGAATACTTTCAACAGTCGCCAATAAAACTGCATGCTGTATCACAGATTGCAAAAGGAAGTTATGGGAAATGTAAAGTGCAGGAGGTATCAACAGCTGTAGCAGACAAGATATCCAAAGTATTAGATGTTCAAGTGAAAGTACAGAAATACGGAAGCGTGAAGTGGAACAAAAGGCTGCCGATTTGTACAGTTTGGTGACTTTAGTGAAACAGAAGCTGCCTGCAGTAAATAGACAAAGAAAACTACAGATTCTCACACTGATATCTCAATCATGGTCCAGCCAGAAGGCAGTACAAGAATTTGGTGTTTCTGAGTACATGGTAAGACAAGCAAGACAACTTACTCAAGAAAAAGGAATCTGTGAATTAATTCATCCCACTGGTGGGAAGAAGTTACTTGAAGACACTGTGCAACTCATTCAAGATTTCTATCAGGACGATGAGTTTTCCAGGCAAATGCCAGGAGTGAAAGATAAAGTCAGTATTTCCAAAAAAATTTACAAACAGAAAAGACTTTTGCTATGCAACTTGCATGAACTGTATTGTTCTTTTACGGTGAAATGGCCATCTTTCAAGGTAGGATTTTCAAAGTTTTGTATGCTGCGTCCGAAATGGTGTGTTTTAGCTGGAAGTTCTGGAACTCATTTAGTCTGTGTGTGCACTATACACAAAAATGTTGAATTGCTTCTTCATTGGCTTGGTGTAGGTGGGTTGTATAGTTCACTTTTTTTGTATCTTGTATGTGACATTTAAAATCTTGCTTGTATGGTAAGACAGTGTGAACAATGTCCTTCTCCGGATACTCTAAAGCTGCATCTATGTCATGGTTTAGACTGTGATCCAGATGACATGATTGAATACCAACAGTGGGTCAGTATAGACCGAACACAATTACAAACTCTTACCTGACGTGTAGAGGACTTAATGGAAATCCTAGTATCAAAGATGGAACTTCTCGTACTCTATTCCTTTATCACAAATAAACAAACTACCTCAAACAGCTGAAAGAAACCATACATGATGAAGTTATCGCTTTATTGAATTTCAGTGAAAATTTTTCCTTTGTTGTTCAAAATGAAGCCCAAGGATACCATTGGACTAATAGTCACTGTACAGTTCATCCAGTAGTAATTTACTTCAAACATTCAGATAAAGCTGGTTTGAAAACAAGCAGCCATTGTTTTTAGCCAAATGACTTGGATCATGATGTTTCCATAATGTACAAAATCCAGTCTGAAATAGTCGTTTATGTTTGAAATCACCTGCCTCATGTAAAATACATACATTATTTCAGTAATGGATGTGCTGCTCAGTACAATAACTGCAAGAATATCCTCAATTTATGCAATCACACACAGGATTTCAAACTCACAGCTTCATGGTCATTCTTTACCACAAGCCATGGCAAATCTTCTTGTGATGGAATTGACGGAACTGTCAAGCGACTAACGTCAAAAGCTAGTCTTCAATGACCATTCAAAGACCAAATTACATCAGTGTCTAAGATGTTTGCCTACTGTAATGAAAACATTACAGGTAGTATCGTTCATTACATTGACAAGAGCAATGTGGATGACATTCGCTCACATCTACAACAACGATATATTCTGGCAAAGACAATCCCGGGTACAAGAGAGTTTCACAGTTCTTCACCAACATCCCAGTTTGAGATAGGAATGAAGAAAACAAGTTAGGATAATACATATTCCTTAGTTTCACAATTTCGCTATAGCAGCTAGCATAGAACTTGGTTATACTTTATCAAACCTGTATACTGGCTGCTATGTGTCTTGTGTGTATGACAACAAATGGTTAGTTGGTGTTGTGAACAACATTAAAAAGTCAGAAGAATATGCTCAATTAAACTTCATGCATCCTTTAGGTCCAAGTGCTTTTTTTTTTACTGGCCTTCACGTCGAGAGGATGTCTGCTGGGTTACTTTTGTACACATACTCTGCATTTTGAAGCCATCATCAACAATCAGTCTGGACGATCTTATAGTTTTTTGAAAGTAGACTTGTGCAAATGTAAAAACTGAAAGGAAACTTTATCAGAAAAGCAATGCACATTGGTACTAGGTACTGAGTCAATTACTGAATATATCGCGATTATAAAGCAAATTTCTTTGACCTGCAAGTTTGGGACTTTCTTGATGAAGCCTTGCGTGACAGGTTAGTCTCGGGAATATTATCTGAACCAATAGTTCGGAGATTGTTGTCAGAGTGCGAAGATTTGAAATTTTCCAAAGTGGTAAAGTTGGTTATGGACATGGATACAGTGGCTAAGTCAGCCGCCCTAATGAATAGTGTCGAGCGGTCAGAAGTGAATATGGTTGAGGCTGGCTCGATTCCTAGTTCCAGCCAGGGGGCACAACGGGACGTTCAACTGATCAAGAACGAATATCGGCTGCCGAGACAGCGTCCGAACTACCGCCAGTGGCGAAGTCCTGATGAGTCGCCCAATAAGGATCATGCTCCAGATTCAAAGCAGGGTTTGTCGACTGGCTGCAGGAGCTATGGTAGTCTGCACCAGTCCAACGTCTGTCCAGCTCGCCAGTGGGTGTGTTACAACTGTAGCCTTACGGGCCACATAGCCAAGGTTTGCCGCAACCCCAAGGAAAATCAATCTGTTTTTGGTTTGTGGTGTACTGCTACTACTGGAGTAACCCTGGATCCAGCGTCAGTGCAACTAGTTGTTAATGGTGTGCAGTTTAGTTTTGTTGTTGACACTGGAAGTGCAGTTACACTCAGTGACTGGGATTTTTTGTGCGGAAATTTGGACCAAGTACTCTAACCCCATTTCCTGGTGTGTTAAAGGCTGCAAATGGTTTAGATGTACCTATTAGTGGGGTACTGTCAGTGAATGTGCATAATGAAGTATCAGGGGGTGTTAACCACTTGTCCTTGTTAGTTACTAAAGGGTTAGCTACTCCAGCACATTTGGGTAGAGATTGGTTATCTGCCATGTGGCAAGATAAAATATGTTCAAAACCAGATGTGACATCAATTTGTTATGTAACTAGCAGTCATAGATTTGAAGTGTTGTTTGAGCTAAAGGCTCTATACCCAAACTCGTTTTCGCTTGCAAACAATGACAAACCTATTGTAGGTTATAAAGTGAATATTAATTTGAAGGACCATGTCACGCCTGTGTTTCATCAGTTTTAAGATGTGCCTTATGATATGGTGCAAAATTTTAAAAATGAACTGCAAAAAAATTAGGGTATCGTGTCACGTGTTTCTACAAGTCAATGGGCTAGTCCTATTGGAATTGTGCCTAAAAAGTCAGGCCAAATACGTATCTGTGTGGATTTAAAGGTTACTGTTAATCCCTACATTCGTGTAGATCAATATCCTTTACCATATTTCGATGATATATTTAATAAGTTTTTTGGATGTCGGGTGTTTTGTCGACTTGACCTTACATGGGCATATTTGCAATTGGAAGTAGAAGAATCCAGTAGGGAACTGTTAACCATGAACACCATTAATGGTTTATATAGGTTCAACCGATTAGTGTTTGGTCTGTCTTCTGCCCCTACAATCTTCCAATCTGTGATAAAGGCAATATTAATGGGGCTAGATAATGTGGCTGTTTATCTTGATGATATCTTGTTTGGTGGGGCAAGTAAGGAGGAGTGTAACAAGACGTTGCACCAGGTGTTATCAAAGTTAAATGCTCATAATGTGAAGGCTAACAATTGTAAATCTGAATTTTTTGTGTCTTCTTTGGAATTTTTAGGTTACCAGTTTTCTGGGGAGGGTAAGTCACCTACCAAAGCTAAAATTGACAAAATGTCAACCCCTACACCTAAGGATGTGACACAGTTGAAGTCATATCTTTCTCTCCTCAGTTACTATAGACATTTTATTCATATGTGTCCTGACCTTTTTGAACCCCTGTACCGGCTGTTACGCAAGGACACTGTGTGGGTATGGTCTTCTGAATGTGAAATGGCCTTCAATAAGAGTAAGACTTGCATCTCTGAAAAGACCTTATTAGTTGTCTTTGACCCCAGCAAGGAAATACTGTTGCATGTCGATAGCTCGGCATACGGAGTAGGAGCTGTCCGTAGTCATGTATTGATGGAGTGGAGTTTCCTATCGCCTTTGAGTCTGCTACACTTTCTGCTGCAGAGAGAAATTAGAGTCAGTTGGATAAAGAGGCGTTAGCTGTCATTTTTGGGGTTAAGAAATTTCACAAATATCTATACGGCCATGCGTTTACCATTATTAGTGACAATCAACCCCTTAAGACCCTATTTTCAAAAGCCAAATGATACCCCATATGACATCTGCCCGTTTGTTGTGCTGGGCTTGTATCTTGTCTGCGTATAAGTACTCCATTGTCTACAAGAAAGGACAAAGTATCCCTCAGGCTGATGCAATGTCCCGTCGCCCCTGTCCCAATGCGGTGGATGTACCAGAATGTAATTTTTTGTACCTTACAACTCCCTTTATTTCGCCAGATAAGGTGGCAGAGGAGACAAAACTAAATTCAGAATTGTGTGCAGTGTACAATTATTGCCGAAGAGGTTGGCCTCATCATTGTCCCAATATGGTTTCGCGAGTGTTCTTCAACGTTCACAATAAGTTGTCTAATAGTAACGAGGTATTGCTGTACCGAAACAGGGTAGTAATTCCTCCAGCCTTGCGTGATAGGTTTTTGAATTTTCTGCACCACAATCATACTGGCGTAGTTCGTTCCCGGATGATGGCGCGTTCCTACGTATAGTGGCCAGGCATCGACGAGGACATTTGAAAGAAGAGTTCTTGTTGTACTATCTGTCAACAAACTCAGAACGCTAATAATCAGCAAACTCGAAGAGAGTGGCCCACTACTCAAAGACCTTGGGAACGGATTCATCTCGATTTGTTCCACTTTAATTCTGTGACTTACCTCATTCTTTGTGATGCGTATTCAGGGTGGCGACAGGGCAGGAAAACCGTGAATTGTCAAGGAATTTTAGTGGCCTGAAAAAGTCAGGGAATAGTCAGGGAAAATTCCCCGCCCCATCTCCTTTTTCGGAAATCGAAAAGCAATAGTTAAAATCAGTTAAAATGAGGCCTACATGAATGGAGTAGCGCTGACTGGCAAGCGTGAAGACGCGTCTGGTGCCTTTCATCGAACATCCCGGTACCATAATCCCGGGGAAGAAAGCCATAAGTAGCTGGGCCCGCTGCGTCACATACGCAACTTTTATACGTAATCTATTCAGTTGTTTACTGCTCGACGCTTCCTGCTGATGCAGAAGGCTGATAACGTGTCGCCTTCGGCTTTTTTTTACGTGGTGCACGTCTCGTCTCTCTTAGGCCCCCCTCCCCCAGATGCTTCCTTCTGATGCGGAAGGCTTAAAACATGTCGGCTTTTTTTTTTTTACGTGTGCTATACTCCGTTAGTGTGAAAAGCAGCTACCGGCTTGTAAAATGATACAGCTATCTTTTGTAACATGAGAAAGCAAACTTGCATCCTGCCATGCTGTTTTCTTTCTTTCTTGTTATTTTCATCAACTTTAATTTGTAACACACGCACAGTCGCCTATTGGAAAGAAGGGATGGTAGAAAGGGCGGGCAGAATTCTATTTTTAGAGCAACTGTGTGTGCTTGCTTGTGAATAAGATGGGTGAGGTGTCAAGGGGGAAGAACTTAACATGGCTGGAGATAGAAGAGGAACCCCTCTAAGGGGGGGGAGGGGGATGGGAGCTAGGAGGTTGTAGAGTTACAAAAACTGATTAAAGTACTGCTTTACATGCTTATGGCAAGCACACTTCACAGGATACTGCTTTACATGCTTATGGCAAGCACACTTCACAGGATCTCTCAGTGAGTAGGCCTACCTCTACAATACTCATAAAATTACATTTTTCCAAGGAATTTTTTTGTGTAATCTTATATAGTACTGGGCTTTTTGATTGTAGGTAGTATGTAATCATGAAATATGTTTATTATCGGATGAGAATTTTCTCCACACATAATTTAATTGTGTACTACGTGAAATTGTAAATTTAATTTCCCAGTGTAACAATTAATTGTATTACTCTGAATTTTTGACAATATTTTTAATTAATTACTTTAGTTGCAACTGTCTGTTGTAATTTTGATTTAATTATTTTATTTCAACATGCAGGATTAGAATACGCAAAGTATATTGTTTATATTGTGTAAACTATGTAATGAATCTGTGTTTCCTGAGGTAAGAAGTTTTTACACAAATATTTTATTCATGTTGTAGGCCTTTTAATTTGTCGATTGTGAGAAGCCATAAGTTAGATATTACTGTAAATTTCTTACCGTGAAAATGTACTTAAGAGTTGTAACTTTCAGTTCTAATTTTTATATTATTATAGGCATACTTAATAAACTTGCAAAAATAGAGCACACAAATTATGTTGTTGGTGTGTTTACTATGCTATCAGTGTTTTCTGAGGCATGTATTTTTCATGCAAATACAGTAAACTCCCGATTATCCATTTTAATTGGTGCTGCGCCATGCACGGATAGTCGGGAAACACGGATAACCCGAAAATAACACATCTGTTAATATAAAAATGTAAAAAAAATTAATTTATATTTAACTAACTCAAGTACCATAATGAGTAATGGTTTTACCTAAGAACAACGTATTTCACAACGTTTTCACCAAAACAAGTAAAAGTATATCTGGGGTGCACTGTAAAAAACGAGAAAAAATTATGTTGAGATTTCGTTAATACACTTTTGCGCAGTCTTGTTAATCCATTCTTGCGCGCAAGAGTTGACAATCTTATGTTTCAAAATTTTTATTTTTACAAAAAATTTTGGTTTTTACAGTGTTCAACATACAGAAAGCCGCACGGATAATCAAAAAACCGGTTAATCGAGGCACGGATAATTGGGAGTTTACAAATCGTAGATGTATTTTGGACATACATAATTGCAGCAAATGGTTTGTCACACAAAACCAGACAATACATGCAGACAAGCAAAAGGATGCTTTTGGTTGTTTACTTTTCTGTTTGTCGGCATGTATTGTCTGGTTTTCTTTGACTCACAGTTTGCTGCTATGGCGTATATCCATAATATTTATTTGAATTTCAACATGCCTCATTGCAAGAATGGTTTAGAAACAACATAAATGTTATATTAGTAGTACATTAAAACTTGTAATATGTGCAAAGTGCATTGAATTGGACAAAGAAAAAATTATTTCTTTTATAAAGCATAAAATATTGGGTTAAAAAAATTTATTAGGTCAGGGAAAATTTTCAATTTGGGTAGGAAAAGTCAGGGAATTATATTCCCATCAGTTTGTAGCCACCCTGGTATTCAAAGTGGATAGAGTGTTTTCATTTGTCGGTGGATTCAAGTTTTCATTCAATCCTGAAATGTCTGATTGAAGTGTTTTCCCGGTTTGCGTTTCGATGCACTATTGTTTGTGATAATGGTCTGCCCTTTTGTGCCCGGGAATTGGCCCAATTTTGTAGATATCGGGCTATTAAGTTGATGTTTTCCCCACCGTATAACCCACAATCGAATGGGTTGGCGGAAAGGTCAGTTCAAACCTTTAAAAAATTGTTAACAAGAAGTCTAATGTCTACAGCAAACTCTCGCCTTGCCATGTATCTACGCTTGAGTGACTGTTTGCTTTCGTATCGTTTTACCCCTTCTTCAGTTACTGGCTTTCACCTATGGCCTCCCTTTTTACATTTACTCAGAGACATCCTTTAACTATGTTACTTCCGCGTCCATCTCATGAGAGAGGGCCAAACTCACATTCTTCTGTACTGTTTCCAATGAACCAGAAGGTATGAGTGAATTTGAACAGAGGTAAAAGTTCACTTAAGTGGGTACCTGGTCTCATCATGGAAAGGGTGGGTAACGTGACCTATATTGTGAAATTGGGTGAGGGACTGTTTCGTAGAGTTCATGCCGGTCAGGTGCGGCAGAACAATTGTTAAGAAGTAGGCTTGGATGCTTCCTTTCCTTTGTCGCGCTCCCTCTTGCGGCCGGACAGGACTGGTTCGGTCGAGGAGGAGGTGGATGTTCAGGGCTTTCCGGTGGAAGAGGTAGACGGGGAGGTGGTAGAGTCTGTTACTCCACATGTTTCTCATTATGGCCGTACTATTAAGCCCCCAGTGCATTTTTCGCCTTCCTAGCATAGTATCGCATTGTATTTGATGTTATGTTGGTCTGTTTTATACTGAATTGTTTTATTGTAAGTACTGTACTGGTTGTTTAATTACTACTTAATTGTGAGGGGAAGGTAGTGTAGTGTTGGGGAATGTGTGCTGCCGAGGTTGGTAGTAGTGTTAAGGTATATGGCGCCATGGTGTGTCGTGGCAGTTGTGTGTTATGGCTTGTAAGTGAAGGTCTGAAATAAAGTGGTGTCAAATGGACTTCGGAACTGAGTGTGGTCATTCGTAACAGTAATTAGAAATTAAGAATTGTGTTTTTCGATTCTCATTCATTGTCAAATAATTTGTGTTGAATTTCTTTGATGTGTAAATATACAAATAGCACTGTAGTGCATATTTATTAAGTACTGTAACGATCTTTGGCCCTCAGGCAACTCGCTAAAGACCGCTACAAATATTTAAAGACAGGGGGTATTTATTTAGCATGTAGAGAAAATCTCACTAGTTTGAACAATGGCAAAAGCCCAATTTTCAACAACTCTCAAATTGAAAAAATCAACAAACATTAAATATTTAAATAAATTCAACAAACTCAAAGAATTCAGCAAAAGGTGGACTGCCAAAGTAAAAACAAACTGTGCACCTCTGGTAAATACTATTATACTTCAAAACAAGCAACACTGCTACAAACATCTTAACTAGATTGGCAAATGCTATGAATTGCTATTTGAATTACAGAATATTTGAGTCTCTAGCGATTTCACAATAAATTAAAAAAAAAAAAATAATCGCTTTACAACCCTATTGATAAAGTGCAGGTACATTTAGTACTTCATGTCCAAAACAAAGTTTGTTGTGTGTGTGTATGTGTGTGCATGTGTGTGTGTATATATATATATTAACAGTTCATTTTCCCAAAGTTTACTTCATACAAACTCATGAAATGTTTCCATTACAAATGTGTTAAGCAATTAATTTAAATTAATCAAATATTTTGAAACGTGCTTTAAATAAGTACATACACTTCAAGCCATTTCATCTCTATGCAAAAGTGTACTGCAATCCATTAAATTGATTTAATATTTAGAGAATTGATTTAAATAAGTTCACTTCAACCTATTTAGTCTCTCGCACCTGAAAATGTTTACTGCAAATATGATTATTCAATATTTACTGAGAAAGCACTTAATTTTAAGAAGTCTACAACTTGGCAACTGAACTTATATAGTTTGGTAGTTCCTATGATCGAACAATGTTCAAAGTAAACCGACATATTTCGTCCCTTTTCTCCTGACATTGAAAGTTTGCCCACAGTTTAAAAAATCTCCATGGCTACAGCACAATTATCCATGCATTGTTCAAACGCAGTAGATTATTTTTGATGAAATTAAAAAAGGTGCCATTTCAAATTAAAAGGGCCGCAACATACCTTCCACAGAAGACAAACCCAACTCGGCTTCAGCAGAACAATTTTGGCCCGTAGCCCAATCGAACCACTCAGCAAATTTGGCCCTTTAGGCCCACCGCAATTCCAGGTACAATTAGGTCATAAAACATGACCCACAAGTTTCTCACTCCAACATGAACAATTTGCCCCAGCAAATTGGTGTCAGCTCCTCTTGCACAAAATAAGTAGCACTCTCGTCACGCATAACTAAATTTCTGCTAGAAAATTGGCATAATAAAACAGCTGAAATTTAGCATAGAAAAGATTACGGACACAGGAAAATAAATATTGGAAGCTTTGTCCTATATCTGAACTCCCAGGTGCATCGCACTGTTTGACTGATCGCCATTTCCCTAGCAACTAGTCGCTTGGCTGTCGCATCAAGGCGACAGTTTTACCATTTACAAGTTGCTTCATGACCACACATCTAACAACCTGTGATTTCTTAATGCTCTTTACCGAACACCTCAAGTACGAAAAACAACAGTCTCCGCACTCCTGTAACGTACAATTCTCTGTGACGTCTGAACACATACATTCCAAGAAAAGTTCAACAGTTTTATATCAAGTGATGTTGTTTAAAGCAATACACACTAATTTGGGATTGCTACAGTAAACACATGTGCATACTTCATGAATTGGCTGACATTTAACTCATTTCGGGCGAAGAGAATAAAACTTAGAAAGTCCTATTTTTATGTACGGGTTCTGTACCTTCATAAGATTATACACTTCTTTAATTGCTCTGGTCTTGAATAGTTTTAGTTTCGTGTTCTTACTGCCATTCTCGCTAATAGAAATAACATCATTTTGGTTGGGACTTTGCCTGAAACAGTCCTCGAGATAATAGGAAAGTGCTTCTTCCAAAGTGGCGGTAGGTAATGGATCTCCAGCATAAGTAGCAGGTACATAAATTCCTAAATGTTTCTTTATTTCACGTGATTTGTTGAGGTATTTTGTAGAGTTTGGTAACTGTTCAATTAGTTGACATTTGCTGAAATAATGTGGAACCAGTCTAAGCAAGTGAATTTTTTCATTGTAATTTACAGACAACATTGCTGTGTTCACATTAATAAACCCCTTATTACATACATTGTGCTCAGATGATTCATCTTCTGGAAGTTGACCTGTTACTCCACTCACCTCATCAACTTCTTCCAGTTTGTCGATTACTGAAATTAACAGCGTAGAGTCAGTTTCTACTTTCTTTATTTCTTTTAACGTAGCGTTGTCTTTTTTCTGGTCTCATTTTTAATGGATGTTTGTAAGGTGACACTTCAGTTTGAAATGTGTTGATACTGCTGTTTAAAATATCCAAAACTTCATTATTTGATGTGTAACTAGCTGAATAATCTTCACATTTTTGAGGTGCCAAATCATCTAGGGATTCACTTAATTCAGCCTTTCTTTTATAATTTTTACATGAATTATCACCACTCTCCATTGTATCAATGGGTCCTACAACGTTTTGTATTAACTGTGATAAATCACCTACCCTATAGAATTTCACACCAAAGTTTTGTATTGTACACATTTTTTGTGTCATTTAGCATAATCCGCACAACTTACTCTTTCCGATCTGTACACTTGTGACATGTTTGTCATACGATACTTCCACTGCTAACACAGCTCAGTACAATGCCACTGCACATTAAACCTTAAAATGCTGGGCTCCTGCAACCACGAAGACGCTGCTCCAGCACGGAAGCCAAGCCAGTCAATTTGACAACGGCCGCGAAAGCCTGCAGAATTCCAATTGTTATCCCAGTCAGAACATTTGTCTGCTTGCTCGGATGGTGTACATTATGCAATGTTGCAAAAACTTTCTATTGAAAGGAAAGTACAGTTAATGAAGGTTTTTGATCATATTTTGCCAAGCTTGTTTTCCCTTCCAAATTGTGTATCTCTACACTTATCCCTGTTTTAAAACCTGGAAAATAAGGGTGAAGTGTAAAACAATAGAGCATATGGTTAATGGTCTATGTACTGTCTAAATTTTTGGTGTTTTTTCGCCTCTCCAATGTTGTTTTTGCTGAAACTGTTCAGCTTAACTCCATTTAGAGTCTGCTCACATTATCGTCTGACTTCGAATCTGCTGTTTTCACTAACCACGTTTTGAAAAACTAAATGCTTAAGAATTTGCGTTTTACTGCAAACCATGCAGTCTGCTCCTGGATTACTAGTGTGCCACTCGCTGCTGCATATACACACGAGCTACCTTGACCACATATCGACATCATTTTTTGTTAAAAAGACCTTTGTTTTCTTTCACAACTCCTGCACGGAATTGTAAACATGTGTTGTCAGATTTAGACACATCAGTTAACCTTCTTCTCTCCTGCCAAGTGGTTAAACTTCGTCCTTGTTCAGTGGTGTGAAATTTTTCGTTGACACACACAAAAAAATTGTGCCAAGTTAATTTCAGTATAATCAGTGGTGCTGTGTTAGAAAGGATACAAACTTTTCTTTATTATCCATGTTTCTACAGTGGAGTAAAATTTTTGTTTGACACGTGTAAAAAAATTGTGCAAAGTTAATTTTAATATAATCAGTGATGCCATAATATAAAGGAAACTGTTATTCAATGAACCTCCACCTATCCATTGGACAGCTGGACCATCTAGGAGCCTACGATGTGGGGTGATAACTGGGTTTCAACCCTGTCTATAAACACATGAACCTACACCGAGCTTGTCCAGACTAGCACTGCGAATCCCTCCATGTTTGCAAATAGCTTACTTCTTTCAGCTCCTCACGAGTGGTTCACAAGCAGTTTGTGAGCGGTTTTGTAGGGTGCTCAGATTTTGCTCAGGATAGTGTACATACCGGCGTACATGCTGCTCAGGAGCAGGTCACGAACCGCTTGGCTCGGTAGTGTGTACGCTCCCATATAAGCAAGAAATGTTTGTTTACAAACAGTTTCAAACATGTAAAGAAATTATGTACACACATTATTCCTTAATTTTCTGTGATATGAATGCAACCATTAACATGTGTGTATTTTTGTGTAATAAAATTTAAACCTAAACTAGCATACAAAAAGTAGGAATTAAAAATATTAACACCAGTCGTTTAAAAGTGTGTCAAATAATGTTTGTGGTTGTAGGCTTTCACGGGATCTCCCAATTTCCCCGCCCATACATTCTGCTTTGCTTTATTTGCACCTCATTCACCCTCAGCATCTTTCAAGACTCAACACTGAAGTGCCACATAAACCTCTTATTCTCGACAACTCGTAACGAATGATAATTTGTATAAATTCGTGACAGTGTGTGTTTGTAATGTTTGTAGCATTACATTAATCTCTATAAATTAACCTGCTTTTGTTGTTGAAAAATATTCATTCCTATGTTAATTTTTACTGTTATTTTATACACTTGGTTGACAATAATAAAGTAAGCTCAAATTTATGTTACGGGTTTGACATTTTTCACGATAGTGTACAGGCCGTACGGTACTCCATTATGCGGCAAGAAATAAAGTGTTATCAAATGTAATTCTTTCAATGTCTGTGGAGACATTCTCTTGCCACCCAGTTTACATGCTCCTTGGCAGTGAAGTGTGGAGAGAGATAGCATGCCACATCATGCATGCCCCTTGGCGGTAAAGTGTGGAGAGAGATAGCGTACCACGTCATGCCATGCTGTGTTGCGACATCAGCAGTGGCCAACTGCCTGGCCCGCCACATGCTGTTGCCACAGGGCCACGGCGGCTGAATCAAAAATGCCCTGTACTGCTCACACTACTTCCAATTTTTACGATATTTAATTTTTATTGGGTTGTTTTCTGAAAGAACAATCTGTACTCGCACAAATATAGTAATATTTGGGAGTGTGAAGAAAAACAATCCAAAACTTGCATATGATGATTTTTGCAGTTAATTAAGTTGTCTTGAATATATGTGGTTTTAACACATCCACAGATTTCGTAGAACGAAATACCTTGGTTATGGCAGGCCGACTCTAGATGGCTTGATGGCAGCTGTGCAAAATATATTTTTACTGAAGCAGCACCACTATGCCATCTTCTCTAATGTGGAGATCTATGGGACCTATATTAACGAATTTGCAGGGGTTTTCATGGAAACATTTAAATTTTGTTCATGTCTTTCTTTCTCATTGAACTGTCCATGTTCGTATCTGATTGAACTGTCCATGTTTGTAATGGGGGTTCCTTTTCTAGGAAGTTTATTCAGGAAAATGGGGTTACTTTGTTTGCTATAGGTGCTTATAAAAATTCACGAGGGTAGGGTAGGTCAGCCAAAATTTCAAGTTTTTAGTTATTGAAATTTAACCCCAGGTAATTTTATCCTTGTTCAAAATTTTACATGATGACTTCTCAATCAACTACTAAACCAATATTATATTTAAATATAAAAATAATGTGTGTAAAGAATGCACTGCGAATGTAACATTTAGCAAAATATTTGTAATTTAGAAGGTAGGTAGACTTTTTTTGGATTCCCGTGTTTTTAAAACCTTGAATAACATTGCAGGAGGTTATCAAATCCTGGTAATAAATAAAATCTAATCAAGTGACTGAGATAACCTACCCTACTCCTGCGAGTGAATTTTCATAATGCGCCTAATGGCAATAAACAGTTTGTGGTTTGACCTAAATTGCAGTGTGCACTATATTTTAACATTATGATCTATTGTCATTCATATTTTCTCTGTGCAGTGAAGCATCATATCTTGTTGGTTGTCCACTGACTTGCAAATTAGGCTGTCCTCTTTTTTTCTTATATTTCTCTGCCACAA
Source organism: Medauroidea extradentata (assembly GCA_003012365.1). Classification (NCBI taxonomy): domain Eukaryota; kingdom Metazoa; phylum Arthropoda; class Insecta; order Phasmatodea; family Phasmatidae; genus Medauroidea; species Medauroidea extradentata. The sequence continues at coordinate 14,272 of PNEQ01086616.1, read as the reverse complement.
AGATTCAGGTAGGTAGTTAACTTTTACTGCAGGTGTTGTCTCCACTCCTGAGATTTATTTATTTATTTTTTTGTAAATGTTGTAGGCAGATGCTGTTACATTATGTACTCAGAGTCAGTTCAGACTCCTCACACCCATTGTAAGCCGACTTGCTCCATCACCTGTTTATTAACATCTATGGTACCTGCCCTCGAAAGCATTCGGCCTGTGTTTGCCCATTTTACACACTCCAGAGTTTGAAATAACATTCTCATGATTGAGTTACATGTTTTTTGGCTCTGAAACACCATGTTTTGGTGTGACTTCGTCTGGTGAACTTTGCCAACTTTACCACTCCACCTTTTATCTACCAAGCCTTTTTCGTCATTGTACGTCACCTGTGCTTTATGGTTCTGTCTGCATTAGTTATTGGTTCAGAGAGGTATCTGTATGGTTTTTTCCATCATGTAGCATTTTATTAGCTGAGTTGTATGCTGGTTTTTTTTAAAGCTCTTCGTTTTATTTCTAGTGTCTGGTGTGCTTAAGAGTCCTTGACTGCTTTACAAGACTTGAATTGGGCTCCTCAACTCACCCTTTTCTTTCTCATGATCGAGCTGAAGGTAGTATAGTAGACTGGTGTAAGGATCATCTTCCTCTGGAGGTCTGGTCATGTAGAAATTGCAGGCAATAGAAAAGCGGATGCAGTGGCGAAAGAAGCCCACAGCATTCTGCCCTCTGTGGCCTTTGTGCCCCAGTGCATAATATGCTGTATGCAGCGAGACATTTTGTTTGGATTGCCTTAACTGTGGAAGGGCCCACATTCTCTTTGACCAACAAGTTACAAGCACACAGGCTTGACTTCTGCCAAACATTGGAACCTACTTTCCCACAAGGAAGATGTTTACCTTACCCAAAATAAGATAGACTCGTGTGATATACAGGCACTTGCTTTGTGGTGCACCTTCACCATTTTGTGAAGCCTGTGACACTTTATTGATTGTCCAGCATATCTTCTAGGAGTGTTTCAGGTAGGACCAGGTCCGTCTAATTTTTATGGTCTCTGGCAATGTTTGTGTGAGGAGGGTGAGTCACGAGCGGGGTACTCTCCGTACATGTGATGGTGTTTTTACCATTTTGTGATATGTTTCCTGTTAATGTTCAAAATTTTAATACCATTGCTTGTTTTAACATGTTTGTTTACATTTACAGGTTGTTTCAACTCCTGTTAAGTTTGTGTTGTATATGTTTATAGATCACTCACCTCCCACCAAGGCTATCTGGGTTCAATTCCCGGTGGGGTTGGTCCCCTGGTTTTTGAATGCAAGAATTGGGCCGGATGATGCAGCAGGTCAGCGGGTTTTCTCGGGAATCTCCCGTTTTCCCCTGCTCCATAATTGCATAGTTTCACCCCTCACCAGCACTAAAGACCTAGGTGTTAAGCGCTGACCATAATCTCTTCACTTCGATACAGTTCGTCATCCTCTGGCACTTCTCCAGAGTCTCCCTCATATCACCCAATGCCAGAGCTGACCCGAGTTTCTTCAATGATAATTATTTTATGTAACGTAAATGGTAGTCAATATTGTAAAATCACACTGTAACTTTATTTATAGCTGGTTGTAATACATACTGTAATTTCGTCGAGACAAAATACAGCATGATGGTAGTTAATTAGTTAACTAAATTTCCTTTTAATTGATAAATAATCTAAAATATTAATACCTTATGTATCAAATAATTACAAATCATAGTAAAACCAATTTGCAACAAAATTACAGAGCAATTTTACGATATCAGCTTTAGTTAGGGTATAAAAATTTATGCTTTCCAAACCCATGAAATTTGGAACCATGCCCTTAAGTACCCATCAAAATCCTTCATTTTTGGATACTTGAGAACCGAACACATGGATTTAACATTGTTCTTATAAATAAAAGGTGACTTCCACATTTTACATTGTCATGTTTATCAGAAACAAGTGGTAACCCACATTTATAGGATATATTCTATTTGACAATTAAAATACAGCAGATTTTCAAATTGTTGAATGCATTTGTTTTAATCAATCTTTAGCTGTTGCTGTAACTAGGCTACAGTATTTTTAAATAAATTTATGATGGTCAATAGAGTTGATTTGTTTAATCTGGAGTGGTATAAATATGAACACTGCACTGGATTCTTGATTTTTTTTTGTTGCCAGGCATACAGTGATATGGAGACAAAGTGTGACAAGAAGTTATCTAGCTGTACAGTTTCATCTCCTGTTGGTGTTTTGAACTTGACTGTATGTAGGCATGGTATCCATAAGGTGAAGATTCAGAAAGATAAACATAATATGTAAGTATCAATAGTTAGTTTTTTTCCAAAAGTTGATGTTAAGAGGATGTCACACCTCTCATGCAGATATTAGTAGCCTAAGTTTTATACTGAACGGTTAGAGAAATTACTGTTGTCTCTTTATGAAATCATTTAAATTTACTTTCACAGCTGGACATATTAGTTGGCCTATATTAGAAGGCGATGGAGAGTATCTTCAGTTTCACATTATGTTAAATGTTTCACAATTTTTTATAGTTCAGGTATTATATTCATAGTGAATTTTGTTTATTCTAAGAAGTAGCAAATAAATTGACACACAAAATGACAGTTAAAATTATACCACTTAAGTTAATGATGGTTAAATCCTTATTACATGATGATTTCTCACTACTGCTAAGCCACACACCAATAAAATATAGAATCTTGAGGTTTTATTTCTGCTTTTCCAAAAGTTTCTCCTCAATCATTCCAACATGTTTTTCTTATATTAGAAGTTCTCGTGTGTATTGATGTTTCACTTAGCAAACGATCAAAATTAAATCTTACCAGTTGTTTTTCCATAAACGTTTTCCAGAAAAATAACTTTCTCACAATTTCTTGCACAGACTTTTCTTTTGGAGTCAAGAATACAAATAAGCAGTAATATCTCTTTCGTTACGGGGAAGCTGGCCTTGTATTTGGTAATGATATGCATGTTCTTTGAAAACTAATTTTTCATCTTGTAGCTCACAAATATTCATCTTTTTTTTAAAGAGCCAGTTCACCATTGTAGATGCAACAAGTGGACATTTGAGTTCTATTACTCTCACATCTCTAATTAAGCCTTCAGGAGATGCAGCAAGGAAATGGTATTCAATGTCCACACAAAGACCACACTTCTGAACTGTTATATCTTCATATTCTTGTAGAACATTGGGATCAAAGGGCTCTTAGATGCCATACCTTGTTGTGGCAGCCACCAAATGTTGAATACAACATTTATGTTACAATATTCTTGCTTGAGGTAGTTTTTCTCATTTTACAATCTTTGCCGAACCACGATGCTATTAATCGCTTTGCCCTCTCCATTTTCCATAACTGATATTGTGATTGCAGGTGTGTGTTTCAGAAGGCCATCGGTTTGATTCACAACTAACTGTAAAGATGATACATTTACTCTACTCTTCTTGTTGGTCGCTGTTGTTGATATGATTTAATGTAAAAAGCATTGTTAAATGCTAGTTTTTAATGTTGTGTGTCAGAGATGGACGACAGCCTCACGTTTATTGCACAAACACAATTAACTATGTGGATATGTAGCTACGTGTTATTTTATTGAGTTTCTATTACTAAGGCATCAAATCAAAATTAGTGAATATTCCTCCACAAGGAATGTTTGGAGGGGACATGTCCCCCCCCCATCCCCCCCGCCAGAATGTCCCATGTGTTCTGATAATGCAGCTGTCATGGTAGGTCGCAAGAATGGTATTGCAGCGGTATTAAATGAAAAAAAAATCTCATGGTCGTTGTTTGCAGTTGCAATGTAATAAATCTGGCTGCGGAAAAAGCTGTCAGTGGTTTGCCCATAAAATAGATGAAATACTTGTGGACATATTCTATTGCTTAGAAAAAAGTACTGGTATTAAAAGAAAAGGCAGATCACACAAATTCCAAGAGCTTCATAATAAGGAAACAAAAAGTATTTTGAAACATGTGCGCACACGAGGGCTTTCTCTTGGGCATAGTTTGTCTAGGCTAGTCGAACAATGGGACCTACTGGTTAGTTTTTTCAATGAAGTTGTAAGTCAAAAATCTTCATCAGATAGCCTCAGTTCATACAGAAATCCTAAGGTAGTCCCAACTCAGCAAAATCCATCCAGTCCAAACCCTGTTGAAATAGGCCTAAATCTCAAAAATGAAAATAAATGCAAGAGGAAATCCTGTTGCATCATTGTCTCTTATACTAGCAGTAAAACAGTTGCTTTAGCTTGCTCTCGTGACACACCTATTTAGAAGAATCTTAACTCCTGTTGGGAATTGGGAAGAAAAAGTGTTTATGTTCCTGTCATCTAAACTCAATGAGGCATTTGGTCTAATTATTCTCAGTGTAATACCATCATTTCATGAGGTGAATAGAACCCTCCAATCAGCTTCTCCACACAATCATGTTCTTAGGCAACTGTTGTTGAATTTTTGAAAGACCTGTTATCATACTTTGTGAAAGCGAAACTAATTAAAACCAGCTCTCTGGTTGACCTCTTTTACCACTCCATTGTGAATCAGAAAGAATACACTGATTTAGTAATAGGGAACCATGCTTTAAACATTTCAGTAACTTTGAAAATGCCAGCTTTTCTTCTGTCATTTTCTTTGTGGAATTATTTCCTGTTATGCTTGCTGTGAAGGAAGGAGAAACACATAATTATGCTATGGACGAAATATACAAGCCGTTCACAACCCTTCAGGTTGACGACATTTCAGCAATTTGTGCATCAGAAGTTAGTGAATATGTAAAATGGGCTCAGATAGCTAATATTCGTAGAGTAGATGGAATGGCAAAATATAATCGTATAGCAAAAGTAATGTGGTCAATCCTATCCATCACACACAGTAATGCTGAGGGTGATTGGATTTTTAGTTTAATTAAGAAAAGTAAGACATAACAGGTCGTCAATGACGAATAAAACTCTTGAAGTGCAGACAATCTGGTGTATGCTATGAACAAAATTGTAGCCCAGATTTTTTGATGAAAGCAAAGAAGGAAACTGCTTCCTCTTTTAAATCACAGTGTTCGTTTTTCAAATTAAAATCTTGCCTATGTAAACGCTATTTATGTGTTTTTCAGTTAACTGCTTCGCTATGACATTCAGCTATAGTTGAATATACAAAATATTTCTAAACTGTGACTTGGGACTTAAGTTGAACACTAAATTAAATGACTCTGTAAACCATAGGTATATTGTCTTCTCACTTAAAAATAACCAAAATTAAACAATTTACAAAAAAAAAATATTTTTTTTTATATTTCTTTACACTTTCTTTGCACTTTCTAAGCACAATCAAAATGTTTTCTTTCCTCAGCAAAAGAGTTAATTTGCATGCAGTTTTGTTGATTTGTGATTGTGTTACCTGTTTGTTGTTGCTTTCAGGATTATTTTTGAATTTTAATTATTGTAATATAATGTATGTAATGTGGCGTAAAAAATTGCTGTGTGTTTCTTACACAAAAATTTCACATTTTGCATATTTCTTCCTTGTCATCCTGAAAAGTTGGTAGGTATGCATATAGAAATACAACTACTATGTTTCGTCTTCTTCCATTCTTAACAGACCACACCATTAAGCCCGAACATACGAGTGAATAGGGAGTGCAAATCTATCACATGCAGATAGCACCTGAGTCTCACCGTTTTTAAAAATGTGAATGTTTTTGTTCTTTTTCGGATTTAAAATTATTCCTACCAAATTTCTTTCTCTTTGCATGTGTCGGTCAAATATGGGTATGCTGTGCTGAGGCATTTCTCTTTGTAAATGTTGGCCATGAAAGTAATCTGCATGCCATTCCTTTCCAGAGTTACTCTGTATGTTGTTTTACTAAGATATATTTTCCTTACCAATACACCAGTGACTGGAGGAACAATTTTTTTGTACGAGTGATTGTGAACTATTGCAAATAAAAAATTTAAGCAAATAGTTTTATGACCATAGAGGAGTACTTAAATACCAACAGAGCTAGTCGCTTAAAATATTTATAAGAATTGAACTAATTGGCTGACTTGTAAGCTGCAACTAAGAGCAGAATTTTTGTACAGTTAATCATAACAGACCTGGCTTGCAAGAGCCTGGCTGGACAGCATGCTACAACATGACTTTCGCTGCGTGGCTAGAATTATTTCGAGAGAGTCATTACTTCAACAACATTACACTGTTCCGAAACATGCTATATACAATATCCACTCTTTAAATACACGATGCTGAATAAGTGGTATAATAAACAGTGGACTTAGTTGTTATAAATGCCTGCAATTTAACGTCTATATAATTTGGGATTCTGTGCATTGGCTTTAATTTATATGACACACACATTTGCCTTTATCAGTCGTGTAAATGTGTGCACATTGTATTCAGTTTTAAGCACCAAACAGTCACTAACAAACATGTGATGCAATAACACAATATCCAAGATGTCACTGTAACAATGTGGCGAAGTCATTGACTGTTTAAGCTGAAGGAAGGACAACACCCCAAGAGAAGAGGTTCTACAGTACTACTTTGCTGCAATGAGATGTTGCAATAACATGCACCCCTTGTGTTATTGTTTGTGGTTATCTAGTAACGTCTACTAATATAGTGGGACATCGTGGGAGCGACTCAACAAACCAACTAAACTGGTGAAATTAATTTTTAAAACAGTGAGATTAGTGTAAATTTGTTTCTTGGTGTCAAAGGCAGCATACAAAATTTGTTGGTTAATTTTTTGACTGTAGAGGTAATGAAACAAGCTTAAAAGCAGGGGCAACAACGTGAGGAAATCAGTGTGTACGAATGAAATAAATCCCCAAAAAATATTTAAAATCATAAAAAAACCTTTGAAAATCACAAAAAATCTTTGAAAACCACAAAATATCATTGAAAATCTCAGAAAAATCTTTGTGAATCCCAGAAAACCTTTAAAAATCTCCAAAATCTTATAAATCATAAAAAAATCCTTGTAAATCACAAGATATCCTTTAAAATCACAAAAAATCATTGAAAATCTGAGAAAAATCTTTGTGAGACCCAAAATATCTTCGAAAATCCCAAAACATCTTTAAAAATCACAAAAAATCAGTGAAAATCACAAAAAAAAAATAAGAGAACAATCTTTTTAAATCTCAAAAACAAGAAAGTCTTTAAGAAATGCAAAGATACTTTAATAATCAAAAAATATTTGTAAATCAAAAAATTCTTGAAAATCATCAACAAACTCAGAAAGACAAACAAAAAAAAACATTTGGACCCAAAGAAAAATCCTTGTAAATCCAACAAATCTCATGAACTTTTCTTATCACTCTTATAACAATCTTTAAAATCATAAAAATCATTCAAAATTCTCAAAGAAAATTTTTTGTAAATTAGCAAAAAAAAACTTTGGGAATTCCAGATAACATCTACAAAATCCCAGAACAAAAAATAAATCCTTAAAAATTACAAAAAAATCATTTCTTAAAATAAAAAAAAACTTTCTTTAAAATTCTGTAATATTAATGAAATAATGTTTTTGACATTTTTAGTAATTATTACTTCAAGGGCACAGGATAAAAGAATGATGTCATATATCTTATGATGTAACTCCAACTGTAATGCAATAATAATGCTATAATTATTAATAGTATAAGCTTATAAATACTGCATATATGTAGTGTACAGGCTATCTGTTGGTAGCCTTTATAACAGATATTAACGCTAAAAATGTATTATCTCGCCATCTTGACAATATGACGTTATCTGCTTTTCCCCATGTACCTTTCAAATATTGCCAATTGGTCCAAACATTTACTATTCGTTAAAGTTGCTTCTTACCTAGTGTTAAAATGCCACTAAAAAGTTAAGGAAGTACAGAGGCATGTGTACAGGGGCCAAGATGAATGTCTGTTCACTGACTCATGTTCAGCGAGCATTATATCATACCTGACTATAATTTGGGTATGTGCCGAACAGCGTGCTATGGGATACCTTTGTATAGGCACTTCCAGACATGTTCAAGGCAATTTATCCTCCTGAGCCGATAAAGAAACTGACACTATAACAGATGTTTGGTGTGGAGAGACATGGACAGTGAAAACCGCTACGGTACTTGCACAGCATGTTTTTTGTCAAATTTGTGATGTCACCATGCATGCACAGTCATTTCAATGTTCACCCAGCTTTTTTCCCACAAATTTCCTATAATCATGTTTTCTGTCTCACTTCTTTTTACAGTTCAAACACGAATAGGGTCACTTACAGCGTGCGAACGAAGTACAGAGGGAAACTACAGGGTAACATTATCCGGAGTTCATCTTATCTTAATACCTTCATAAAGTTCTCTATGTGAAACCACTGCAGTGCAGTTTTATGAAACAGTGTAGCAATGGTACATGAATGTCGCCAATTTTTCCAGAAAAAGGCCCATTTCACCAAAACCCCATCAAATTAAGTCTAGCCATGTAAAGGTTTTATTACAAGTAGTGGTTTCTCACCATGATTGTATAGACTTCTTTTTACGCTGAAGTTTATTTCTAGTCAGGAAATTTTACGAAAAAATGTAGTTGATTTTTATGGACAAATTGAAAGGAAATGTTTTTTCCAACAAAATTCATAGAAAAAATTGTATATTAGCACATCTAATATCAAAACAGTAGCGTATTCAATATAAAAAAATCTATCTCAACATTTTTTTTACCTTTTTTCCAGGATTTAACTTGAAAAGCTGTGTAAAAATAAAAATTTAATATTAAAAATTGTGAACCTTACAACCAAAAGTGTGAGTATAAAATTAACAAGCATCATCAAATGAAAACAAAGCCCTCTCACTTTCTTCTAATTTAGTTGTTTCTCGTTTCTACTAACCTGTACCTTCCTTCTTTATTATTAGACCTATCAATGAAACAGCATAATTGCTACACGCCTATCCTGCTGTTTTGTGGGGTTTATTTGTCTATATAGATTTTACACACTCTTTTAGCACAGTTTTAGAAACAGATGCACTCAGTGAGGTAATATCGGCCCACAATTGTTACCATTGCTGCCCAATCCCTTTCGGATTTGATGCACGCTTCTTTAAGACTCTGAGATGCTACCGGACCCACATATTGAACTTGGATGAATGATGGGAATTTGGAGCTGCACTGGTAATGAAGGGCAGCGGGCAGCGGAAAATGAACATTCTCAAGTAAACATACTGACCTGTGTCTTCATCATAACGCAATTTCAGTTTTCGAAAATATGGGCTGCTAACAACTGCAATTGAACCCGATAATTGGTTTATGTGCTGCGTGTGTGCGGTGTGTAAACAGTGTTTATATCCTCACATTTGTTTTATACATCTGGATGTGATCTAGCTGCCTCATGGTTGAATATGTTATTTATTTTGCTTTATTATCGTTGTTGTCCTATCTCACTCAACTCATTCCCCTTTTGCCAATTCTGCTCATCTTTCTTTCCCTCCAGTCAATAAATATAGAGTCCAGCATCCAGTATTCTTGTCTATCTGCCTCTCTCTCATTCATCCTTAGTAGTTAAGAGAAACGTTCAGTGTAACAAAGTTGTAGAATAATACAAATTAGCTTTGAGTCGGTGTGGCATTTGTGTATTCATAAATTATATTTTGTGTTACAAAGAATGCAAAAGTGCTTTAGCAGAGTGTTTCCTATTGTTTTGCTCATAGCTTAAAAGTCGTGTCAAAAGTAGGTCCTATTTAACTGCTTTAATTTCCAAGAAATTACTGGCTTTATTTTCTGTTTTAAAGATAAATTCGAAAAGCTAACACAAAACAACCACATTTCTGAAAGGAAAGAAAATGCCCACATTTATTTTCAGGTCAAGTGTTTCATTCAGTAGATAAGCCTATTTTGTCAAATTTTGATCTTGTTTGTGTTTTCCAAATTCTCTGCTGCAGTTTTATGTGCTCCATATGAAATAGAACACAACCCTTAAACCTCTGCTTAAACAGTTCGTCATAAAATTGCTTTATTGTACTTGTGTAAGCTAATCATGTGAACACAGAAATGTAAGAACTGTATATAAATGTAAACGATTCTACTTTGAGCATTACGAAAATGAGAATGGTTATTAACAACAGGTAAAATAGCTGATATGACAGTTAATAAGATTAAGTAATTATTAGAGAATCTGGAAGATCGCTGGAAAAGTTGACTGTTTGCTAGACTTCAGTGTGCACTGATGAGAGCTGTACAGCTTTTAACACTTGTGCAATTCGACAGAAAATTATACTTAGGTATCGGAAATTGGGATGTCTAACTATAAAATGTGAAACATGCACGTTTTTAGTGATAAGTTTACCCAAATTTTCCGTGAATTCCCGGTACTTCTAACAATATACATTCCAAACGATTCTGGCAAATAAAGAGAAAAAAAATATTATTTAAAAAATTAAATTGCAGCCAAAATTACATATTTTGTGTCGAAAATAAACTATATCTACTATGACATCCACTGAAATGTTTTTTCTTACAATCATCAATAAAAATGTAACTACTACTATCAATATTCTCTAACTTTCATAAACATGCACTGCAAGTATATGGCAAAAAGTTAGACCTATTTGTTGTAAATATATTTGTTCGAAATGAAAAAATTGTTGTAACATTAACTTAAAACACTTTTCAACATCATCTTTTCTTACAAAAATTTCTGATACTAGTATAAATTCATTTTCTGTAAAAAAGAATTGAGCATCTAATAAATGAAATAATTTTCCATTATTATAAACCAGTTTTAGAAAATTCCAATAATCTTTCGTATCTTTCCAAATCTTAAAAAAAAAAAGGTTAGGTATTCATTAAAACTCTATGATTTTCATAGAAAAAAAATTGATGAGCATGAAAACAGTTTTCTTAATCACTAGAAGTATCTGAGAATTAAAAAAAGAACAATTTTTGAAACCTGACAAAAATTTTGCAATCTTGTCAAGGGTGTTGAAAAACTTTTCCAAATTGATTTGAATTATTAAAATCTTTGAAATTAAGAAAATATATTCAATTTTATGAAAATTACTCACATTACAAACAATAAGTTTGAATGTACAAAAATCTTTCAAAAATCTAAAGTAATTTAAACACGAAGTTACCAGCATAACTGTTAAGTCTACTTTCCTTGAAAAGGGTGCAAATTAACCCTGAAAGTTAAAATTGTGTATATATACCTAGGTATATTATATAAAAATATTAATTTAGATATATGTTAAAGGAAATATACTAAAGATAAGTAATTTACAGGTACCAAGTTTGATAAAATTAGGGATAAAATTTTATGAGAAGTCTGTTAGGATGTCACAGTTGGCACGAGTGACGGACAGTTGATGAGCGGATGTTTGATCATGTAGACGTGTTATTGTATGCTTGTTGTTTACCACAAGTTATTGAATAAATATATATATACATATATAATACCTAAACATGGCTAAGTCGTAATAAAGTCGTTACATCATACTGTTGAGCGAGAGACGTGTAACCGTACAAAACGGTAGGTGTGAATCCTAGTCGGAATAAATATACCGAGTTGCAACCCAAGCTACCATCAGACTTGGACCTACAAAGCAAGACCGCATTCCAGAATTGGAAGTTCTGGGACACGGAGTTTGATTACTTGGTAAGCACCGGCCAAGATAATGCCAATGACAAAGTGAAAATCTCGCTTCCTCGGAACATGATGGGAAGTGCTTCTGCCCGAGTCCTAACCACTCTCTCTATTCCCGAGGCCAACCAAAACAAATATGATAAACTCAAATTAGTCATTGAGAAATATGTTAGCCCGAGAGTTAATGAAGTATTTGAATGTTATATATTTAATCATAGACAGCAAGAAGAGGGAGAAAGTTTTGAACATTATCTCACAGTTCTAAGGCAATTAGTAAAGCATTGCAACTACATTTGCGATAAACAAAGCCAGGAAAATCCAGAAAACAAAATGCTGAGGGACAGAATTGTGCATAGCATTAGAGATAAAACTGTGCAGGAAGCCCTGTTGAGGATGGATAACCTAACACTAGAAGAGGCAGCAATACACTGTCGCATATCTGAACAAAGCAAGCAACAGGTACACTTCATACACAATGAAACAGGGGGCATTGATCGGGACACTGTAGCAGTGAATGAGGTCAAGGAAACACTAGGTAACAAAAACAAATGTGTCACAACCAGCAGAACCACAGGGAAAGAATTCAGTTGTGGGTGGTGTCTCACAACCCATGGTCCCAAAGCATGTCCCGCATATGGTAAGAAGTGTGCAAAGTGTGGGTTTCTTAATCATTTTGCCAGGGCATGTAGGGTGCGCAAAGTTCAAGTTCTTGAAAAACGTGACACATACAGTTCACAAGAAAGCTTATATTGTGACTGTATAACAGTAAAATTAGATGTGGTTAAGATCAAAATTCACAAAAACAGTGACAGTAATGTTCAGCAGGCCCACCTCAATGAGTGGAGAGAAAAAGTATGCATTGAAGATGTCCAGATGGTGGTGAAATTAGATACAGGGGCTCAAGTCAGTGTACTGCCATCTCTAATTTTTAAAAGAGTCAACAAACAGTTTCTAGTTAAGCCAACAAACATCAAGGTAAAAACACTGGATGGAGTAATCACACCAGTAGGTATGGTGACATTATTTTGCCAAACTAAAATTAGTGAAGCACTCATTGATTTTATGATTGTGGATCTTGAGGTAACACCATTGCTTGGGCTACAGGGATGTCTGGCTCTGAATTTAGTTCGAGTCAGTACAGTAATCAAAGAGAGCAGTAAAGAACAGTTCATCCAGCAAAACATGGATGTCTTTAGTGGTCTGGGCTCTTTTCCACAGCTGGGCAGGATAGTCACAACACCTGGGGTGGAACCTGTATGCTGGCCACCACGACGGATACCTCAGGCATTGCATGCACCACTGAAAAAGGAGCTAAGCAGGTTGGAAGAGAAACAGGTAATACAGAAAATCAGTGAAATTGAGCCAAATGTGTAGATAAACAATCTGGTGATCACTGAAAAACATAATGGCAAGATAAGATTATGTCTAGATCCTTCAGACTTGAATGACCAGATCATATGACAGTATCACATGGTTCCCAACATAACTGACATTTGTGAAAAATTGGCAGGAAATAAAATACTTCTCTGTGTTTGATTTATGAGAAGGGTTTCATCAAGTACAGCTGGAGGAGGACTCTGCACGCAAATGCTGTTTTTCCAGTCCATTTAGAGTCTACAAGTACCTGAGGATGCCATATGGAGTAGCCAGCACACCAGAAACATTTCAGCAACTAGTTTGTAGCATTGCAAGACAAGGGGTTTTTTTATTTTACGGGAGAATTTGTATTTTATGTCACCTTAATTTTGTAATACAGTGAACCCTCGATAACTCGGACCTCGATGTCCCGGACTTCGGATAACTCGGACAGAATTTAAAAAAAAAAATGTTAATAATTTTCATTAATTATTTTTGCTTAAAAGACATAAAAAATAATTTCTGCTGGATTTAAATTCATCCCATTATATTTTAGAACAGTATTAAACTTTATAACGAAGTCGTCAATCGCTACTTAGCCTTTAATAATCCCACAGCAAATATCTGGCAAGTTCCGTGTGGTAAAATATTACTAGCGAGGCACGCGACGCGCGAGCAAAGATGCAACGCAGCAGGCCGACCTCTCAATTCTTTATCTTTCCTCCCTCTCGCCCTGCGAGCCAGGCACGCACGTGTGTCGTAAACAAACATTTCAGCGTGGTGCTTGTGAAATGACGGTAACTACGGGTTACAATGATACATAAACGGAAATTTATTTTGATCTGATATGTGCAATGAATTCAGGGCTGCAAAACATATTGTTCCGGACATTAAAGAAAAATTAAAAATCATTGCTTCGTATTGCGATGTAGAAAAATTGATGAGAGGATTTTACGCCCCTTTAACAACGATGTTTTCAACAGCCGATGTAAGTGGTGAAAGAACATCACAACATCCATGCCCAAGCCGGACACGATGAGTCACGCTCGCTGGTTAATGATGCTCTGTTGATAACGTAACGGCGTCTGGAGAGTTGTAACATTTTAAGCGTGAATCGGATTTGTTTATAAACTACTTCACGGGAAATAATAGCGTACATGTAATGGACCGTAAAATGTAAACGTCTTATGCGGGATAATTTTAAACGATTTTCATTGAGTGACGCACGTGAATGGATTAACAAGATTTTGTAATCTTAATTTTTCCTTGTTTACTATACACCGAGTAAATCTTTTTCTTT
>PNEQ01086615.1:0-33861 GCA_003012365.1 Medauroidea extradentata | reverse complement strand
CAAAGGTGACTTTATAAATAAGGCTGTGCTTTCTTCGTCGTCAAACGTTAAAGTTTGCTATGGTTTCAATGGACGGGTAACATTTTAGAAGGGTGCTGATTGGCTGTAGATCACGCGAATAACGGACTCATAGACGAAAGTTGTATGACTAGCTTTAGTTTTATACGCCATTTAAGAAGGGGAATGCCGTTATTTTTTTTTTAAATTCAATGTTGACTGTAGACTATCTGCGCCTGAAGTCCTAGTGTCTGAGATCACAAGGTGCGGAGGGACGGGAGGTGGCATGCGAGGCAGTAGAATCACTTTTACTATAAAATTCAAGAAAATATTTTTATTTTGAACGACTTCCGGGAAGCAACACTTTCAGACTATCACATTACAACAAATAGCCCACGTAACACATGTAATCCCGTAATACTGAATAATAAGTGCTAAATAACCTTAATATAAATATGAAATGTTTATGTATAATACCACGAAACTAACCATGTAACATTATTCCTTTGTTTTATCATTAATATGATAGTAGTTTCGTGATGGACATAGTAAGCATGAATATTTCAAAACAATTAAAATGCACTTTTAATGGAAGCTCTGGTAAGAAATACTATTTACCGTACTTTTATTTTCATGTCTTAGTAGCCATTGCACATATTCTCGATTATTTACGAAGCTTGCATTGCAAACAACACCGATGTTGTAGCAATTTTTATGCCGCAAGGATGTTGTCAATATATATTATCTTGGTTACGCATAGTTTATGCTCTGATTGCTCAAATTAGAGTGTGTAGCGTTCTTATTTTTTTAATAAATTAAAATATTTTCGTGGGCTGGGCTCCTAGATTGCTTGCTGTCTCCTTGTAAAACTTCGCTTAAATGTTTTCCTAAAAATATTAAGTAATCAAGCACGTATAATATTGAGCATATCTAAATACGAAAATGCTTAAATTGCACTAATTCACAACTTGAAGTCCCAAAATTTCCCGGGGGAGGACACCCCCCCCCCCCCCAATTTATCAGAGGGGTTCAGTTTTCCATGATGTACACCTCCCCCCCCCTACAAATTCCGAAACGTTACTACGTCCGTCCTCTCAAAATATTTCAGTATCGTAGTATTTTTGCTGCCTTATAAACCTTTATTTGTTTTATACATGCACTAGTTGCAAAATAAAGACGTGAGACAGTTAACACTTTATTATAATGTGAAAGTAGACATTTGTAGAATTAATACCAATTAAACTACAAGATTATAATATTGACTAATAATACACCGAAATCTGATATGTTTGTGCCACAATGTCAAAATTTTTACTACTCATTAAATGTATAATTACTTATGAACATGAAATATTATCCATGGTTATTCTCTACTAAAGGCGGCTAAGAACTTGTTAACCGCAATATCTTGTTGCGATTTGTGCCCTTCTTCCCCACAGCCTTGGCTTGCCATTGTATGACGCCTCGCGCTCATCAGTCGCCTACGCGAAGGCCTGCCTGCCGAACATACCCGAAGCGGGACTTAGACAAATTTCCACCTTCACGAGTTGGCCCATTTTTTGTGTCCATGACTGTACGTGAGTCGTGCTTTTTTCACTAAGAAATAAATCATCCTACAGGTTAAAAAAAATACTTTAATAATATTTCAAATTATAATTTCGACAGATTATGTATGCATGTATACGCCTACAATACACGAAGTAAATATTTTCATTTTAACAAATATGAAGCATCGTCAGGACACAATAAATACGTTACATTCTTACCAGTTTTTAGTTCTACATGTGGAGTTGACATTTACTATATGTAGGTGCTGTATAGTAAGTTCAACTTTTAGAAACACAACTGTTTCAAAAATGGCACTGAAAATGTAAAATTTGGTTCTGTGTAATTTTTCAAAATAAAACCATGAAAGAAAACGTATTTATTTTCACTAACTGTAACGTATTAAAATAACAATGTTCTGTACAATTAGCCTAACAAATGCCATAGAAGTTTCCGATACCGGCACACATGACGTTCTACATGCTCGTACAAAACCAATGACGGCAGCAGCCATCGTATAATATCGACTTCACAGAACACCAGAGACCCTGCAGGCCCAAAATCTCGGGACGTCGACCGCCACCGTAATTATTGCTACGGTCTCCTATTAAGTCAATTTCGATTTCTGTCCGTGCGCGCAACCGTTAATTACGTAACGCTGCGTTACTGTTGATTAGCGTTCCCCGCCCACAGTGAGCAGAGAGCCTGCACTCGAGTGAGCGGTCAAACCAATTTACGGAAAGTAATTCTATCGAGAAAAAACAATTTCATATTAGTGGACTCGCTTATTACCGACTTCGCTTGATGGCATGTGAAAACACTGACCCACTTTACACAATTACTGTGTATTATTATCATGAAAGTCCGTCTGTGTCCACTTTGGTATTCAGTCCTAGCACGGGTCATCGTACACTTTAGAAGCCTGTAATAACAGACGGTCGTTAGTTTTATTCCGTGTTTATAACTAACATTAGTCTCATGAATGGTTGCATACGCTGCAGACAGTAACTAAACCAAAGAACATAAATTTCATTTCAAACAGCAAATGGTTTTTACTTGCCCATCGGCCCCTGACTTAAATACAATATGATTATGAAGTATCAGTTAATTAAGTAAAATCAATATGTGCGGAAAGTTGCAATACTAATATCGAGCAAGAAATTTAACACAAACCGCTGGAAGGTTCTGGTTACGCAGTCTATCAGTGACACAATATTTTCCAAGATTAATGAAGGCACGTTGTTCCTTTTTACAGTTCTTGATTTGATGTTTCGTAATTGAGCTTCATACTCGAGAGGTATAGTGAACGCAGCATGTTTCGAAGGTGCACTACAGCCGTGAGCAGACAACATGAGAACATTTATCTTGATGACACTGTACCAAAGATGCGCACCCTACGTGCGTTATTTCTTGCCAGAAGACTAGATTCCAAACGGCTGCACACTTGTTCGACGTCTCACATCGGCCAAAAATATCGGGTTGTGCCGCGGAGAATGCATCTGTCCAGTAATTAAAAGTTAATTCCTCTACAAAGCGGTCACACATATAACTAGAGACGGAAAAATTCGCGGGTTCCCTGACGTGTAGGCTAGCCTGCAAGAACATGTGTGTATTCAAGCAGACATTCTGTTCACTGGCTGCTCTATGACGCAGTGATATAGGCCTGCATGTAGTTGCTTCTGTACTATTGGCTAAGCTACTTCCAGGAAGTGTCAAATAAGTCACGGGCCAATTGCGAAAGTGGTGCGAACTTCACTGTAAAAAAAATTGAGGTAAATTTACTCTATGTGTAATGTAAGCTAATTACCTCTACAAGTGAGGGAAAATTACCCAACACGTGTCAAGGAAAGTTACTCAACTGGTAATGTAATTTTTCATTACATATTGGTGCAAGCCCTCTAGGACAATTTGACATAACGCGCGAGCGAAACTTCCGAGTGGTTTGTGTGGCGACTACACTACCTTGCGAAAATTTACACAAATATTCGGAAATCAGATTTCCCTCTCAAGGTTGGGGAATATTACCATACATATGATGAGTAACATTACTAACTTTTTTTGCAGTACAGTTGCTGGAATTATGCCTTGGGGCCACAAGAAAACGCGTATTTTTCCGGTCTCTACCAGTCAGTAATAAGTGTTATCTACATACCAACGTGCACTGAAAAATAAGTATAGTTGTAGGTACACGTATGTTAAAATAGGGACAATAAAACAGTTTGGTTGTTGGTACTACTCAAGATAGTTCCTTCAACTATCTGTTCTGTAGAAGAAACAAAGAGCCTTATTGCTTTTACACACCAGATGGTAACTTCTACAGAACAGATTGTCGAAGGAACTGTCCTGAGTAGTACCAACAACCAAACTGTTTTGTTGTCCCTATTTTAACAGAAGTATGGTATGTACAACATACTCTTTTTTTCAGTGTGTCAGTGGCTGCAACGTCAACTAGCACACAACCCTGTACAGTTCTCGTCAAGGCAGTCTTACCTGGCAACAACCCGTCAACCACTACTAACCAAAATTAGTCATCGTTAAAATAAGTTTCTGTGTATGATTCGAATACGAGGGTTGGTGTCTTTAACGATTTCACAGTGTAAATTGATGAGCGCACGATTACCAGTCGTTAAACTTAGGGGCTATGTTAATTTGCGGATGTGGCGGATGAATACTCAGAGGGAAGAACGAAACAACCAAGTAGGGCTCTCGATAGCGGTCAATTAACAGTGAAACAGTTGAAGCAGCTGGTACTTAAACTCCCGTGATCGTGCCTTGCAGGAGCTCGCAGGTGAAAGTGTACGGTAGCACGCAAGGGGCGGGGCGGGGCGGTTGCATTAACGGCGTTCACGTGGCAAAAAATATTAATTTTATATTTGTACGACATAGTCTTCGTTTTATAGACGTTGCCTGTAACTGTGTTTTCGGCCTACTTTTTTGTTCTCATAGTCTTTCCATAGTGAAATAACAAAGTCAATATTTGCAAGTTACGGTAACATAGGAATAGCATAAACCAAGTGACTTACTCGTATGAAATAATTTATACTGAAATTAGATATAATTAAGGACCTGGAAAATTCGCGTTTTCTTTTAGATACAAGCTAGGATTCAAACAACTGTAAATTCGTGCCACTTAAGAAATTTGCTCTTGAGGCATTTGTCACATCTTGGAGAGCGCTGAGCCAACGATGAAGAATCAACTAAATTATTGTCTAATCATGTGGTCTCACTGTGTCAGCGAGCAGCCAATGAGCAGCTGTTGTTTACTTGAATACACATATATTCTTGCAGTCTAGCCTACATGTCAGTAAACACGTGAATTCTTCCTGCCTCTAGATATAATGGGTCATATGCTAAAATATTTGAATACACAGAATTAAATCCTTTTCTACTTTTAAACATTCAGAAAATAATAACAATTTTCTTCACTTATGACCATTTTTTAAAAAGACAAAAGGTCTTTGCTGTGTCTTTTTAAATATTTTAGCATATGGCCCATAATTAGAGCCAGTGATTTTTGGTGAAAATAATTCTGCAACAACTTGTTTCAATGCCTTACTTGCACACCTGCAACTCTTGTTCGTGGTTATTGGCAGAATATAATAGGGCAGAGGCGTGGCTCATTTGACTGCACCAACCAGAACAATGTTACCGCGACACCACACGTCTGTTATTTGTGGATAGGACCCCGAGACGCCGAAAGTTAAGAACTTCCAGTCACTGACCATGAAGCAGAGAAACAGGTGTTCACATAAGGCATTGAAACAAATTGTTGCAGAATTCTTTTCACCAAAAATCACTGGCTGTACCCATAATATCTCATTTCAGTAAAATTATCTCATTCGAGTAAGTCACTTAGTTTTGTTATTACTATGTACCCGTAACCATTAAATTCTGAAAATGACACGCCACTGTGGGAAATATATTTAAATTTTAAACCGCATTGATGCAACTTCAACAAATTAGCCTCAAAACAAAAGTGAATTGTGAAAAGTTAAGCAAAGCTACCACCGGTTTAGAGTTGCATAAGAATGTATTTCAAAATTAATTATTTACGTAATTTACTTCATATCAAAGACATTGTTTCTCCTCACGCCACTTATTAAAATTGTTACTGTGCACATAAGCAATTGGAATATCGCCTCCTTCTTCTTCCTCCGAAACAAAGTCTAGCTCTAATCCTAGCACTGCGGATAATTTATCCGCTTAAGTATGTGTAAATACATATATTTACACAAACACGCGTAATACATTCTACAAACAAATGATATTAAAGAACAGAATAGACAATACTTTGTAATTGGCCAATAACCACTTTATACGTATCGCGTAAGCCAAAATTGATTCAGTGTAGCGGAAAAAATATGGGCATCGTTTCTGAAGCACCAGGTATATTTTTTTTTAACCTGTGACATGAGTAAATAATAGAAAGTAGTACGTGTGGGTTAAGAATGAGTACCACTTACAATTTTGAAATTGTGTATGTACTATTGAATAGCTTCATAATACTTTTACTTTAATTTCATTCAACACTTGCATGCCGTAACAAATTAATATTAGTTGCATAATTTTCTGTCTTAATATTTTCCTTTCCGTATACATATTAAATGGCATATGTAGGGACCGGAATTTTTGGCGAAATGATTTTTGCCCCAGTTTGATTCAGTGCCTTACATGCACATCTGCAGTTCTGCTCCATGGATATAGGCAGCGTGCTTTTTTTAAGTGACGTCTATAATTTGACTGTGCCAATCACAGTAAGGTTACTGCAACAGCACACGTCTGTGATTTGCGGTTAGAACCCCAAGACACGTGAGAGTGGAAACATCCAATCACTGACTACGAACCAGAACTACAGGTGTGAACGTAAGCTGAAACAAACTGGGACAAAATTCTTTTCGCGAAAATTACATGGCCCCTAGTGTTTGGATGCCATAACACCCAGCGTCTTGATGTTAAACCCGCAAATCACAGATGTGTTGCGACGCAGTTATCTGTGGACTGATTGGCACAGACAAATGAAGAACAACTCTGCACAAAAATACTCTGCCAATAGTCATGAAGTTGAGCTGCAGGTGTACACGTAAGACACTGAAACAAAGTGGGGCAAGATTCTTTTCGCCAAAAATTCCTGTCCCTAGACATATGTATGCATATGTGTATGTATATATACACACATCCTATATACACATACAAACATATATAAAAACTATGAATACTAAATACGTAAATCAAATTGGACATAGTTAGCTAATACAAACATAGTTTTAATTTTACCCACATGTTTATTTCATTTTTTACTATGCACCACATTTTTCGTTATTTTGTGTAAATTATAATACTGACACATCTACTAAGCCATTTTCACGTTATATAGTTTAAGGTAATGTTGGAGTTTGGTATAAGTGCGATTTATGAACATGCTTGTGTTGAAATACACAAAAATTCGAAGCATTCAAATGTTGACTTTTACATAAAAGTACCTTCAGATTATCAAAATGAAAAAGTTTTTAAATTCATCCCAAATGTTCTACAAAGAACATAATATGATAAACATGAAGTGCTATATTAGAAATGACATACAAAAAACAATAATTTCACACCGACTTAAAAAGTTTCATTAAAGACGTTTATAGTGTTCAGTGATATTCTTCAATAAAAAAAACCATGTGTTAACAACTTGTAGAAAAGTTTTCCAAGTAATTGTTTTTTTTTTAGAGGAGTACATACTTGCATTATTCACTCTCATCACGCTTTAATTTTTAAAACAGAAAATAAGTCTCCATTTTTAGATTAACTCAGGCACATATGTGCCCATGCTCGAGCATATCTACGTTTCCAAGCCCTTTCGTAAGTTTTTCGACTTTTTCTGAATATTTACAGCCCATTGTGGTTGGAGATACGAAAATACAAGTAAAAAAGAAATGACAAAGAAAGTCTTCCGTTTTCTTTCTAGTGGAAAGGCCTTTACGTTGATTATCTACTACACTTAATTTCGTGCAACTGTAAGATGGCATGCGGACCCAACAATCGTTTCAGAAAAACTGTCCTGAACACCTCAGCAATGTGTGCGTGTGAAAACTGCAACGGTGTAATTATTATGCAAGAAAATAGCTGAAAACACAAATTTAAGTAGCAATGTTAATAAAACTGTAAATATGTGTTGTATTTTACATTTTAACCGTAGTGTACTTTGAATATGCAATACAATCCGTATACATACGAGGTGGGATTGGGAATTGTCCATGTTGCTGTGACATAAATGTTTGTATTAAATATTAAAATAGCACGTTCTTGGGCGTAAAAATGACTGCTGCTGGTTTAAGCGGGTCCATAGGTGGTGGATAATAGAAGACTCTGTTCGATTATCATAGTAAACAGAATAATGCCTCGAAGATAAACTGGGGCAAATGTTACAAATAAAAACTTTATTGATGTATTTGTTTCATTTTCACTATGGTTAGTCAAAAATATACCAAGCGTTAAGTAAAAATAAGTTTTGCTATTATATAATAAGAGTATCACGCTAATACGTGCACAGTGTGCATGAAAGGGTGTGCGGTCAAAATGCTAGAGATGGCGCGCATGATTTCGCCTGACAGAATCTTAGCCAAATCGATCTGTTTCACTTATAAACATGTAACATCATTGTAACGTTAAAAATGCGTGTTACAAGTTTTGTTTGAAACGTTTTGCATATTTTAATTATTAAAAAATTAGGAGAAGCACATTTGCTTTCTTAAAACAAACTACTTTGAAATTTTATAGCTCCTTCAGCACTGCTTCATACTCGATACGCATATGAAATTCATCAAGGTGACTTGGCTTTTATATTGTTATGTCCTCTCTCTCTTATTGTTGTGTGGGGATCTATTATTATTGATTAAAACACCGGCAGTTTATGTCCTTAGATACTTCGGAAACTCCGAACTTGTTCCGTCAGTCCCACGAGAGATGATATGCGATATTGCTTATCGTGCTAAATCTTTTAATCGCGACTTCCCGCGAATTTCCGCGAATGGTCCCGCGAGGCGCGTCCACCCTTCGTGAAGGTTGCAGCAGAAGTCTGTTTTCTCCGCGGCCTCCCACAAACGTCCGCGGTGGCTCCACGCGAGGCGTCCTCTCTTCGCGGAGGTCGCCACCGGAGTCCACCTTAACTTTCGCCTTCGCGCCTACGTGACGAACTCTCCTAGAACCGCCTCCGTTTTAACTTTCAGCCAATCGCGTCTCTCGTGGGTGACGACGACAACAAACTCTGACATTCCTCCGTATCAATTTATTACATCTTTTTCAAATTCACACACATTAACATTAACATTCCTTTGAAATTATTTACAAAATGTGATCAATTTGTGAGGAATAATTATAAAGTTAATATTAAATTGCACATCAGGGGGGTGAGCGTAACCACGCCTCTCGGTGCCCTAATATTCAGCATCCAAGCTGCGCGTCCCTCGTCGGCTCAAGGCTGCTCGCTCACTTTCACCCCATGTTTTCCTAACATTCCCTCCCCTACTGTGTTGTAACATATGTATCTGTGATGCATATGTTGCAGTTCTTAATGTTTATTTAAATAGTTGAGTTTTTTTCTCAGTATTTTTTTTTTTTTTGCTTTGATTATCTACTACATTTACTCTATGTACTGTAATTTGATTTGTAAACAATTAAATCGATTGTGGTCTTAGGTTGTAATATGTGACATTTCATAGAGCAATGGAGGAGTCTAGGTAGTGTTTTATGTGTATTATATCTGTGCATTAAGGTTTTTATCTAAGGAGGTAAAGAGTTTTTCTGGTTCGTGTGGTGACGTGACAAGGGGGTTCTCTCGGGAGGGCCGTTGAAGAGTTCCGGGAACAGGGACGTCTGGACCTGCAAGATGCTGTTGCCCTCAGTCAGACCGGAGAGCTGGGGCCTACCGACTACCCACGAGTTTTGGTGATGTAGAACCTTCACGTTGCTGTGGTAGGGCCAGCCAGCACCGCCATTCATTGTTTCGAGGCTTGTTGGTTTTTTTTTTTTTTCCCGTAATGCTGCCGACTGGAAGTGCTGCAGTCTGGCTCTGCGACTGGGGTTACTTAGCATGCCAAGGACGTAGGAGCTTCAGTTACATGGTTTTTTCTTTATACTTAACGTAATATTGATTTATCAGTCCTCCTTGCTCCGTCGCCATCTTGTTGGATTACTACTATTGATTGTGAAGGTCATAACAAATTAAGATATCCACTTCCTGATGTACTACCATATAAACAATTAATTTCTGAATTCATTATGTAATTGCTCCTGATTATTTACTATTTAATATTGTGTGCCGTCTAACCATAAGTTCTATCAGTTTCTTACTAGTGTTTGCTCCTTTAATGTATGGAAACTAATAGCAATTAGTTAACCTTGGCCGGCACGAACCTACACTACACTACACCATCTTGTTTCCCCTGAGAATTGTAAATCTAAACATTAGAGTGTTAAGCGTCAATCTGCCGTGACACAATGCCACAATCTTCTGGTCATACTGCGCCTCTCGCCAGTACTCAAAACTAAATTACTTTAAACAAACTCTTGCCCTTGAGTCACATAAAACGAACAATTCTAATCTGAATGCAATTTCAACTGGCTTTCTACGACTATCTTAAACTAATTTACAGTATTTACAATATATATATATATGTTATTTATTTACATTTAAAGGCTATGTGCCGGTTACAGTATTTTTGTTCATGCCGTGTTCGTATTATCTTAGTGTCGGTCATTTGAACATATTATAATCACACGCAATATTTAAGGAAGTAATTTACAGAAGTCATCAACCCGGTTCTCATATAGTACTAAATGAAGTGACGTGACTTTCATGTATTTTGTTCATCCTGTGTTAACAGTCACACATTGGTGGGATTCGTAAATGTCGTTTTCATATGAGTTATCTAAATAACCTATTAATCAGAATTTCAGTTAACTCTATACGTATGTAGTACCTAATACAGCGACTTCAGTTTAATGTATTTTGTTCATACCTTATTCAGATTTTGTAAACTGTTGTCCTATTTTTTTAGATAACGTGAGCTATCTTCTAAATTTTTTTTTTCATACACGATGAATAGTTTTGGTCAGTAGTGGTTGGTGGGTACGAAACAGAATTAGTTTCATAGACGAGACTGAAAAAAAATCACCGTGAATAATGATGTAGGTTACGTCCCCTATACAAAAAAAATTGTATTTTAAATGTTTCTTAAATTTTCTAATTTTAATTTCAAATTTTGGAATGAATTTTCGACACAATTTTTTTTTTGTTTTATATAGGATACGTTGCAGTCTATAACATCGTTATTCACAGTTTTTTTGTTTTGTTTCGTAAGTCAGTTCGTTTTAGTGGCGTACCTACATAAAACTGTAAAATGCCAATCTTGACGTTTACGTGTCAATACGCAAAAACTATGAGACATAAAAAAGTTCATAAAAGCAAAATTGTGTCATAATTGCTGTCCAAAATATGCAAAAATAATAAACTCGTATAATATAAAATTAAAAGATGACGTTGAAAATTGCTGTAGACCGCGCCCTTAAAGTTCTTTCGTCGCAGGTCGCATTCAACTGGTTTTTCATTTAACTCAGCCTAACGTAAACACAGTATGCCATATCTACATGTATTTCGACTTGTGCTGTATACCAATGACCATGAAATATCCACTTGCTACAGAGCCTTTTATGACCAGTCAGTAACAATTGGTATCTACATACCAGCGTGTCAGTGGCTGTGCCGTCAACTAGCACACAACCCTGTACAGTTCTCGTCAACTGCAATCTTGCCACATGAATACATGATTTTAATACATTAGTCTATGTCAAGAACCATAGTACAGATCGAAAGAAAACTTACTATTTATACACTTTCATTGTCCAAATTTCATTGAAATAACTTATTGTTGTGAGTCCCATACTGGAAGATCGTACAATAATAAATCAATGTTTAATATTTCTAAATAGGCCTTTACGTAAACAAGTTTAACGTTTAGGGTTAATTTTCACCCTTATTGAGGAAAGTGGGCTTCATTAGTCATGCTAATAACTCCTTGATTAATGTCTGATCACGTTTACAAAATTTCTGAAACTTACATGCAACAAGGTTCCGTCTAATCGCTCCTGCATGCATCAAAACCAAGCAAAATAGTTTTGAAAGAAGTATTAGCGTAAGCCTAAATGTAAACAGATAAGGTAATACCCACATCTGACCACAAGCTATTTCGTGTCTTTTCATACCGGTTGCAGACTTAAGGTGGCCACCTGCCTAAGCCGCCTTGGTGTGTCTAGGTTCGACCGAAACAAGTTTATTCGAAAACTACTCAACGTGAGCTATTTCCGCTTAGGAATAGCATTCAAAGAACATTACACACGGGTATGTCCCGTTCAGTTCCTTAGTTAATCTATAAAGTGTATTTTATCGCGGCCCAAAATGACAAAATGAGAGTTTTTCGGCAATTTTAAGCATGACAATCTTATTTCAGAATTTTTTGCGAAGTAATATGCGGGTACAATACATCTTTATTTCAAATATTACAACATAAAATTATAGGGTCACCACCAACGATCTTATAAAGACGAGTGAGTGAGAGATATTGGTCAGCGCTTGACATCGAAGTCTTTAGCGCTGGTGAGGGGTGACATGATGCGAGTATGGAGCAGCGCCGGAATGAGATGGCGGGGAGAAACGGGAGATTCCCGAAAAAACACGCCGACCAGCGGCATCGTCCGGCACGATTCCCACATGCGAATATCCGGAATTGACCCTGCCGAGAATCGAACCCGGATCGCCTTGTTGGAAGAGGAATGGTCTGACCATTCGGCCACCGCGGCTCCTATAAAGAAGAGCTATCGGTGAGAAGACAGTACGCCAGTTCAGTAATTTGTGCCTAGAGACCATGTGTGCGGCATTATGTGTGTGCTGTGCCACCCTTAGCTCTCCATCCTTCTTGTCGAACTCGCAAATTACGTAAACCCAGGCAGAGATCTTAGCCGTGCAGTAGAACTTTTAAGACTGTAATATGCATAGTTTAAGAATAAGAAGCAGAGAGAAGGTCTGGCGTTGAGAAAGCTCTTCAGATGGTGGCATTTATTTCGACGTGCTATTTGCTCTAAAATTTACGCCACACGTCCTGCTGAGCCTGACCTGGGAACTACATCCTGCTGCTCAGGTTTGATCACATCTCATATCACGGAACTTCGTGTCAGTTCTCTGAAGTTAATCAGTTCTGTTCTCCGTGCAGAAAATGCTGCACTCACCTGTTAAAAAAATATATTCTAATCAATTTTTCGTGGGTTCGTAAATCGTTCCGGATGCAGATGCAAACACAAATAAGCTAAAAATAAAAATATTTATATGAACTTTTGATTGTGGTTTTATGTGGGTCGTAAATTCTCGGCGAACAGTATATATAATTTTTCGAGAGTTAGTTGCAATAAACGTTGTTAGAGTAATTTATGGGCGAGAGTGGGGCGAAGTCTTGGGGCTCCCCTCGACGGCAGGCCCCTCGTCGTAGAAGTGGGAGCGTTCGGTTCGGACGAAACAAGCCGCATCATTCACTTGAGAGCGACGGCAACACGTGGTCGCGGTCATAAATCATAGGTTTTTATTGTTGCCGCCACTTCTAGGGGGAAATGCAGAGACGTAGGTGTACAGCGGTTGATGCACTATGAGATACGATTTGTCCCAGAATACCTACAAGCGTTAATAAAGGGTGTCTGTGAGGGGTTGTGATCACATTAACGTGTGGTGAGTCTGCCAGCAAGTGTATGGTTTCGCACTGATAACGGCACATTTCCAATAAAATCACCCACCTAGTGGTTCCTCCTAGCTTAGAAGAAGATTGTTATGAAGATATAGTGCAGCTATATGAGTTAAAACCAGGAGCCATTTAATAGCCACAATTTTCCAGTATAACCAAACAAATACCGGTGGGAATTATGTTAACACTAGTTCATAAGTAAACTGTTACCATCACTTGAATTATGTCAGTACTTTAAACGATGGCGTACAGATTAAAACAAAGCGCACAACGCCATCCTAAAATGTGTAATTTAATCAACGATCCCACGTCATAACTTAAGAGTCGCAACGAGATCGGCTTTGTAGGTTAGTAAAGAGTGTTGTTTTGTTTGTTAAGATCGTAAGATTTACCTAGTACAACAACTAGGATTTCTTAAATTGTATTTCTGTAACTTGGCGTAGACTTCAAGATACTATTATATCCTGCATAAAATCAAATGTATGTCATAGATTAATATGAATGACTGTGTTCGCATGGCGTGTTAATGTAATCTCTTGTCGCTCATTGCGGGTCTAACAATTAACTAAAATCATGCTATATTTTTAACATAACTGGGAGACAGTAATGCGTTATCTGCTCTCGTTAAGACAGTAAACGTAAGGGATCGTGGCTTTAAGCCTAGTAAAACGTTCATTTAAGGCGTAGAAGAAAGTGATTACTGCCTAGAATACAAATTAAGTGAGTGGGCCTCATATTCAGTAAACAAGTTTGTTAACAATAAAGTGTAATACTATAAAACTATTATTGCAGATTTAAATACTTTATTTGGAGTTTATAGGGTGATTTCAGCACTACACGTACATCGTACGTAAAAAAAAATTAAGTGTATTGGTCACAAATGTTTTCACGCATATCTTCCGAAGTGCTTATGTTCAGTTGTCGTAAAAAGAATAACCATTTCGATTAACATCTAACAACATTTTCGAAATTTTACACTCATATCTTGCGATATATTTTGTTTCGAAATTGGTTAAATTGGTTCACAAATAATTTCCAGACAAACGAAATTGTTTTTCGTATATTCAACTTGTACAAAAAACATAACGTAAAATAGAACCACACTATTCCGTTCTTGTATTATCGGTGGCCATACACACTGCATATGTTTACTACAGGCCAAGGTGTAGGCTACGCTTTGGAAAAAGTGCCATAAATCCCCAGACATTTTGACGAAATCATGTAAATATGTATACGGCAAAGTCTCACATTATTTGAGAAATAAGAATACGGACACATCACCGTTGTTAGCGAAAATGTCACGTTTAAAGTTTGTGTTTATTGTGAATATTATAGGCCAAAACATTTTCGTTACAGATTTTCTGCTTCAAAACCACGGCATTTTTGCCTGTGGGGGAAGTTGGACGAGTATATATAACCATTTGGAGTCTAGCTGGTGGCAAGAAATAACGCGCATTTTGGCACGTCTCTAGTCATTCGTTATGTATAGGCCTAGGCTATAACAAGAGCCTCGCCTGGAAGACGGACTAGCGTCGACGACAGTGTAGTTAGGTCAGTGTTGCACAAGACAAGGGCCTCAGCGATTCTCCCAACCTGGCACTATAACACTATGTATTGTGCGAATCAGGGTCTGTCTTCTTCAAGCCTTCCAGGCATCCGCAATTTTTTCCCCCAGAAGCTACCATTCTGAGTTTTCGTACAGAGGGTTTTACAGCGCTATGGGCGATTTTTCCGCTTAGCAGCGTTGTGGCTTTCGCCGTTGTGGCACGAGGCCGGTTTGGTGGTGCCTTCTCGGAACATCTTTGCTCATGGACTATTATAACATCATATGAATCATCGTCACAGAATATTTAGGAATACAGAAGTGAAGTAGCCGGTAGAACAGCGAACTCAGTCACACACGCCAGCAAAATGGCTTCCCTGGCCAGCAACATGGCGAAGACACCTACTGCCAATCAGCGTAAGGCAGCTGCCCTGCTAGCCGGAAGTCAGGCCTATAGGAAACCTGTAGTTACATGCAGGAGCCAAACATACACGGGGCTGGTATCAACAGCCTCGGGCAACCAATAAGCGGCGAAGTTCGCCCGTATCAAACGAGCCGCCACGCCATTTTATGTCTGTATTACTATGTAGTCTGTGTCATCGTCAACATTTATTTGTATTGTTTCTGTTGCGAACATTAAGTGCTAAGGTGGGTGCAAGAATTTCACTTTTAATCTCAAGTCATCCACCATCCAGACGAGGTTCTTCTTATACATAACTAGAGACCTGAAAAAAATCGCGTTTTCTTTTGGCCTCAAGGTATAATTCCAGCAACTGTAAGTTCGTGTTACTTTGGCAACTGTCCCGTGACTTATTTGACACTTCTTGTAAGTCGCTTAGCCAATAGTACAGAAGCAACTAAATGCAGGCTCATATCACTGTGTCATCGAGCAGCCAGTGAGCAGATAATGTCTGCTTGAATACACAGATATTCTTGGAGGCTAGCCCACACGACAGGGAACCCGCCAATTTTTCTGGTCTTTGTATATAACACAGAGTCCACGAAATATTCTTTTCCCTATCTATAACCAGCTGTATCAGCTGCTACACACTGGAGGTAATGAGGACCCGGCCTCGCCCCGCCATAGCGACGTGACGTCACTAACGCCGCGCACTTGGAGTCATAGGCCGCGCAACCGCCGCTTACCAATTACACAGCCATCCCCCCGCGGGTATAATGATGACGTGCGCTAACCTTGTGATTTGTGGCTAATTTAATTTTCAGGAAGCCAAATGCGAGAGCCGGCCGTAAGTGAACCAACAAATTAGATTTCCCCCTAATTGCTGGTGGTCGGCGGGGCTGCTATCTTCTGCACGGAGCCCCTGAACCCTCGCAGCTCCTCTGCAGAGGGCTTAATTGATAACCGGCTATCCGTCATGAAGAACTGGTAATACTCCAAGGCGCCTCGCCCTCCAATATTACGGACGGACACAAAACGTAGGTCGAGAGGAAATGATAACCTGCAGAAGGAGCAAAAAAAAACTAAATTTTTCCAGCTCGTATCAGATGCCGTGGGCGAAACTCATTCAGTCGAAAAACTCCTTGTTTAATCTTAAGGTGGCTGCCTGAGTGAATATATTTTGTGTGCTCGAGGCCTGGAAGTGCGGAAGCAGTAAGGACGAGACAGCACACGCATTTCGCCTCTCCCTAGCCTTTAAAGGCTTGTCCCTTAGTTTTTTTTTTTTTTCAGATTTGTGAAAAATAACTCAAATATTTGTTAACCAAAAGCTTTGAAAATGTTTGAGACAATGTGCAGTCACACGATGCACAATACGGTGGAAGCGTTTTTACAAAAATTGTTTCATTCGCCAGCAAAAAATTTTTGCTTCATTTTGGCTAATTTTCACGACAAAAAAAAAACGTGGTACTTTCGGCAACGAAATCTGAAAAACCGTTTATCACATTGATACGAAAAAATTTCAGCTACAAATTTTGACATATTAGTGTCAAAACTAGGGACAAAAATTTTATATTAGTGTAAGGTAGCAGTAAAAAAAAATATTTTTTTCGAAAACACAAGTCACTGAACTGGCGTGCAGTCTTCTCGCGAAAACGCGCCTCTATGAGGCAGTCAGTGGTCGCTCTATTGTTTTATGACGTATTACTAAGAGCCCTGTACAGTAGACGCTAGATGCCGCGTCTGAGTTACGGAAGCAGGCAGGCGATAAGAGCTAGACTGGCTCATGTCTCAACAACAGTATCGCCTCTAAGTGCGGAGCACGAAAACGGCGTGCAGTGACTTAGTCGTGGTTGTTTGCTATGTGACTTTAAGCGGTGACGCAACTATTTAATTTACGAAAAGTGCTTAGCAAAGGCAAACGCATGCATATCTGTTTTGGTTTTACGATCCCGGTTCGTATTTTTTGCGTGACAGCAGTCTAGAAATGACTTTTCTTTTTAGCTACCTTCAAACCATGTTTTTAAGTATGATATCTAGAAAACCAAAATAGAGAGGCATAGTTTTAAATGTGTTTTTATATCGTAGAAGAGATTATGGTTACACGTTTAATAATATTTCTTTTAAAAAATGTTTCTCTTAACACTCTGCAACACAGTTCTTACGTCAGCTGTATAGGGATTCCAAAGACAAAGATGTAATGTACACGACTATACCTTGTATTAGATTCTACGCCAAGATTTACCTACCAAAAAAAGGTCGCAACACCTCCCATTTCCAGCCTCTAGAAGATATGCTGTATTACGTATTGGAGAACCTGGAATGTGTATACATACGTGTAACGTTATTTAAGTGCTATTCCTAAACAGACGTCACTCATGTATAAAGACCCGAAAAATTCACGTTTTGTTTTGGCCCCAAGGTATACTTCCAGCAACTGTAAGTTCGTGCCACTTTCGCAATTGGGCGTGACTTATTTCACACTTCCTGTAAGTCGGTTATCCAATAGTACAGAAGCAACTAAATACAGGCCAATTTCACTGCGTCATCGAGCAGCCAGTGAGCAGATAATGTCTGCTTGAATACACACATGTTCTTGGAGGCTAGTCTACACGTCAGCGAACCAGCGAATTTTTCCCTTCTCTACTCATGTACGATGAGCAGTTTTCGAGTAATCTGATAATAACCGAAGTTCTGCACTCCGCTCGACGGCTTGGGCAGATAGCGACCGTAAGTTGGTGACGCGACAGTGGCGTAGCCAGAAGAGGTTATTTCCAAAAGGAAAGAAAAACGGTTTGATATTGTATACAGTACAACGAACGTGCAAGAAAATGTTGAGTACAGTTTAGAGGACATGTCACCTCTTCTGCAAATAGACCTACTTTTTATTTCTGTAGACTATCATAACTGAACGGTAGCGTCATTTTTTTTATGTAAGCATGCCATTTTAATATTATGTGAATGCTGCCGTGATTAATTGTTACCAAGCGTTATTTGTTTTTCATTAACAACTCTCACAAGCTTAAGTTTTGTACTAATGCTGCGTAAGAACGTTAGATAAAACCCTATTCTCGTGTTTCTAAATTTATCGTTTACAAATATTTAACCAGAAAGCAATGAAGAAAAACTTTGCGTTATGTCTGACGCGAATTTTAAGGGCAGCAGGGAGTGTAAATGTATGTGGTGATTCGTAATCGATTGTTAATTGTCCAAACACCACCAGAATTTTAAATTTTTTGACCAACGGAAAACTTCGCGAGTTCATTTGAGGTTGGATTTCAAAATCAAGTACACGTGAGTTGTTTCGCGATTATTATTAAACTAGTCCCTCAGAACTCCTAAACCAACAGAAAACCTGCAGAAAAAACTAACTAATGCCCGTGCTTGAAAGTACACCTGGACACACTCGTTTGAGCTGCAGCCAATGAGCAAGTAGTAGGAGACTGAGAGTATACAGAACTGCGGAGTCCAGCCTTGAGGACGCTGGATCTGCGAGATTTACGAATCTCTAGAAGCCATAACTTGTAACAAGAAGAGATAGAGCGGTGGCGTACAACGCCTGTAAAACATTGCAACCATATGTGTAAGACACGATGCATAGGACGTAAGCGCGTGACACACTGACTGCATCGTGGGATTATGCCATTCGTCTTATATGCTTAGTTGCATCGCATTGTTCTCCATTATTATGAAACACATAAACTATTGTGTAAAAATACTTTTCCGTATGTATACAGATCGGTACAAAAAATAAACGTCGATGGACCCTCTTATAATATATAGGCCTCTCTCTGTTTATATTTGTGTGTGTACATACATATATATAATCACACACGCATATAGTATATATGTGTATGTGTGTATGTAACGCATGCGTTTCTGTACCATTCATGCGACTGAGATGGAACTTTGGTGGGTTGGTAAATATTGTGTATCCAAATGCACTTCAATAAACAGATTTAAAACACAAACCACTTTCTTTGAGTGTCATTACAACGCATGCCAAGTACACATACTAAATATATTATTCGCATGAAATTGAAAACCACGGGAATGAAGTCGCTGGCAGCAGTTACCGTGCATTAGAGTGTATATGTGTGTTTACTTCTCCACATAATGTTTTCAGCCTAAACAATGCAAGTTTTGTTTGTACGACAATCACTTAAAACTATTATTTTATAATTATTATTTGTTCTTTGTGTTTTACATAAAAAATATAAGTGGTAAATTTACCATATTTTAAAGTAAACAAAAGCTGCACTCGCTTTCGGAAAATAAGAACACGTTTTGTCCGGTCTTCGACCTTAGAAGTAGTTATTTTGCTACGAAGCTGAAGATTTTGATTACTCAGATTATAATTCTCATTTTCTAAGATCTTTATCGCTTCGTAAACTAGTTTTACCAAATATACCTTCTTTTAAGTTAATGACAATGTGGAAGCATCTTCTCAGCGATTATATAGTCTCATCAGATAAACTTGCCGCATCCATCCCAAGAACTCTGAACTTCTCAACACCTGGCCAAGAACAGTGATTCTCATAACTCAGGCACTTTTAAGACGGCGTTCTGTTTACGTTGCTTCTAATACGAACTAGAGCGAAATATTTTACAGAGATGACAATTTTCATTTTTGTCATTTGTAAGACCGTAATTTGTGTTTTTGGCACAATGTTTTAAATTGTTCAGTTTTCTTGTAAATAACACGCGTGAATATAAATATACGTGTAGTTGAGGTTTTGTTGCAGTTAATTGTGTTTTTTATTCAAAAAAAGTATTTTTTTATAAAGAGATTGAATTTTAAGAATACATTTTACACTAAAAGTATAAAAACTGTTATTTAGATAAATCTGTCGTGCGACTTTACACGTAATATGAGAATTTATATTTATTTTTACATAGTAAAATGTGAACCTCCTATATATACAGTTTCATTTGAAAATTTACATTAATTTACAACATTTAGTAATGCGGTGTTTTTAAAACACGATAGTTCTCAGGTTTCTTTTTCTTATTTTTTTTTTTTAATGTAGGGTAAACTGACCGTATGTCGTGATATACATTAATTTCGTGACAAACTACTTTACGGGCTTGACAAAATTGGGAAGGATCTGTACGCGTAGTTCACTAGCTTACCAACAGAGAGCAGACATGTGCAGTTTCAGCAATAAGTAACCAACGAACGTATCACTCATAAAGGTCGGTTTACGAGACAAACATGTACACGATAACCGTATACGTAATAACGCGTACGAGGATATAAACGAAGATCTGTGATTTACAATGGCCGTAAGCGTGTCCGCTGCTGTCAGCTGTTCGTTTTTGGGTTAAGATTTTACTGGGCCACTATATTTTTATGTTTTTAGTTGACCTCACATATCTGATGTCATGGTTTTAAGGTGTTGTAAATTTTGTAAGTTTTCCATATTCGCGGTGTTATTTTCGTTTCTCTCCTGTGAACATAGTAAAATACGTGGCGACATGCTTTATAGCTACATATTCCAAAACTGTTTTGCCAAACTGCATTGACAATGTTTAAGAGCAAATTATTTCCTTCGGCTACCAAACCTTAAGTAGATTACATTTGCATATTATCTTACCTCTATAAACTACCTGAAAATCAAGTAACTCAATCCTGTGCTTACAAATAAACGTAGTTTTAGTACCTAATTACTTTATATTAAATATATTATTATGTAGGTAGGCAAAATATAACGTAGAAGATATTTAGCCATAGTCCGTTATTTTTACACAGAAAGGCACAAATAAGTACAATCGCTCTTTGCAAGTGTGGCAGATCTAATTTAATTACATGGTTATGTTATACTCATCAAACCATAAAACCAAAATAATAATATTTATAAGCCTACCTTATTCGAAAAAAATTACTTTCTAAGAAAACTATTTTTCAACATATTGTTGGCGGAATTTGGTTCAAACAATTCGGCGAAAATTTTTATCAAACTTCCAGGTAATTTACAAGGTTGGAAATACATTCAATGGGTTTAAATAAGTTTACAACACATTAAATTCAAGTACTCACATACACTTCCCTTTCAACTTTAAGAAGCTGTACCAAAATGTAAAATATTGTTCGTAGCCAGAGATACGTGTGTGTTGGTTGCTAAGAAATGCAGAAGTGGTGTTGGGTGGTAATGTTTATTTTTTTCTACTGCGTTCCTATTGGCTGAAACATTTGAGCTGCCGGCACGAAATAAAATATGACCATTTCGTACAGCTCTATACACGTCACCGCCGTAATTCTAGACGACACATATATGTGACTATAAACTGTGTCGTAAGAAAACATACTTTCATATACACACGCTTACGTTTGCTACGTACAGTTTCACATCGTAAACCGACATTAATAAAATTATTAACATATTTCTGGTATTAAAGTTCGAAGCGTTAGTATCACGAAGTAGGATAGGTTTACCCTACATTTAAATATTTATATGACAAAAATCATGTTTGTTAGTACTTTACTCGTCATTCTTATAATTTTCCCGTCGATAGAAGTACTTTAAAACTGCTCCTGCACGGTATTAAACAAGTGTTATTCCGTCAAGTTGCTTTACTTGCAAACGACGATCATTTCCTGATATTTGATCATTTGACGTACAGTACTTTGCAATCATTATGTTAGTTACTCCGGTCGTTTTAATCAGTTTAAAGTTAACAACCAGTTATTAATTTAGTTATTAAATAATCGCCTGCTGCAGTACCTGGTACTAAAGCCAAACAAGAACAATCTTAATTTTATTTTATCTTAGCGTTCTTTAAAACAGCTTGAAAGAAATAAGACGATAACTAGTTACTGTGAAACAAACTAAGATCTTGAAATTCAAATATAGCACAAAGACTAATATTGCGTGAGCAATAGTAGTCTATTTGCAGTTAGCTGCAACAATGACGATATTGTCTGTGAAGAGTAACTTCCTGATGTATAAAAAAACAAATTAAAAATTAATTAGATTTTTTTACAGACACGTTACGCGTTAACTGACAGGATTTATTCGTATAATAGCATTATAAATTTTAAAAATGGGAAAATGTTGAACATAGTTTAGTTTTCAACAGAGCACAGTCCCTTTATTCGCATAGTTCTCTGCGTTCAAAGATACGCAATATTTTTAATGATAACAATTTTACTTATTGCTTGAAAAAATTGTAACAATGCGCCTGCATAGTATATTATCCTTACATACTCCAGTGCAAACAAAAATTCCACTACGCTACGTTTAATATTGATACTTGCTGAAGTACACGCATTAAAGACGGGCTCGTACGAACACACGCTCTTACGGTAAGTATTATATATAGTACAAGGATTCACGACATTTAATCTTGACATGCGCGGAAATTGTTTACACCATAACAAAATGTCGGCAATATATAATCGTACTTTCATTTTTATTTTAAAGGCGAATTTAATAATTTGTGACCACAAAATTAATGATTTCTCTATACGAATTATTATTTAACTAAGTCTTACATTTGCACACGCTGCACTCACAACCACCAACTATCGTACGTACGAAATAGAAAGTTGATCAACTCTGTTACATACGCACGCACGCTACGCGAGGATGTGAATGCTAGCGTGCACACTCGGTGTTTCTTGCTACTTTTACACGTACTACGTACGCGGGTACGCTATGTGGTTCTTGTGAATCCAGCTTAAGGACGTTGCACCCATAACAATTCAAAATTTTATATTTGTGCCAAACACTGTTCAACTTTTACACATCAGATAACATGCAATTTCCCCGAATAAAAAAAATTAGGGCCCATAG
Source organism: Medauroidea extradentata (assembly GCA_003012365.1). Lineage (NCBI taxonomy): Eukaryota > Metazoa > Arthropoda > Insecta > Phasmatodea > Phasmatidae > Medauroidea > Medauroidea extradentata. The sequence goes on along the minus strand of PNEQ01086615.1, from coordinate 10,812 downwards.
TTTTACCATAATCACCTATCAAAGTCACAAAGTGGCTGTTGCGGTGTAGCCAAAATAATAAAAAATAATTAACTTGCAAAAACAAGATAATTCATATCGATACTTAATTATGTGAACTACTTCAAGACACTTTTGTAAACACAAAGCGATATATTTTTGTATTTTTTAAAAATTGATAAAAATGAGTAAATTTTTGCATAACTTTGACTTTCGGCTACTACTGAAATATTGAAAACTAACTTTTGTCAAACATGTCATGAAATGCATTGATACACTGACTTTCAGTTCCCGTATTATTGAATTCATTAGTTAATTACTTTTCTTATTTTGGCTGCACCGTTAATGGCCATTTCGTGACTTTGATGAGTGATTTAGCAAAAACTATTGGGCCTAATTTTTTTTTATTTGGGGAAATGACGTGTTATCTGATGTGCAAAAGTTGAACGGTGTTTGGCACAAATATAAAAAAAATTAAATTTTACGGGTCCAACGCCCTTAAAACTCTCAGCTTATAAGTTATATCACATTGTTATCATTGTGAATTAACGGCAACACGGTTCGAATGTCTCTTGTATTTCATTATCTCGACAGCAGAAGTATTACAACAGACAGTTTCATCACGGTTTGCAACACTGTAGTATGGAGACGTTAAAAAATTGTCATACTTTGATCAGTTTTATCGAATTTGTTTGTTTGGCGTGGCGTGTATAATGAATATGCCAGATTGACAACCAGATAAGCATTATCGGTGTAACATATGTTTCTATACTCCCTTGCGAACTTACTTAAAAACACAAATTGCTATTAACTTTTTACGTCCTATCGTAAATATCTCTGATACTCCACTCATAGCCTTTAAATTATTCATAATCACGAGGGGCAGGGTATATATTATTTGGGCGCGCGACAGAAAGAAATGACATTAATGGGTTTAACTAAGCCGGTCGTAAAATGTTACCGGCAACGAAACACAGGAGTCGTAGTTTTTCACGACATGGATCTGGAAATAGAAGTAACGTAAGAGAGACAAAAGCCACATAATAACTTTGGGAGGAAATTGTTTTGGGACGAAATGAGCAGACTGAAAATAGTAAGTAAAATTGCGCATTTTCTGCGTAGATTTTAAGCCTTTATAATCACGTAACGTTAAGATCTTAAAATGTTGAACATAGGTAGAGGACGTTAAATTTCTGCGTGGGAAGTATGTGGAATTAATACAAATCTTACTATTCGCGGATTTACCGAAAAACCCGTCAAATAAATAACTTACAGGGCATAACTCAGACGGTAAAAAGCTTCTTTACTTTATCTAAGTTTCCGAACGTTTAAATTTTAAAAAGACTAGGTTTGTATTGTACAATTGTTTCATCGTTACTACTCAGACTGCTTACTAAAGAAAACAGGTGACCAAATGATTCTTTGTGACTTATATTTTTGATCAAATGTAGTGATGACAAAAATGGCAGAAGACGCGTGATTACCGAGCAACATGCATGCAAATTTCTGCCTGGTCGGTGACATTCGACATTTTGTCAAGATTTAATTGACTGAAATGTCTCCCAAGTTCCTTTAATTAGATTAAGTTTTTTTTCCCCGCAAACTCTGTAATTTTATGATAACTCGTTTGCTGCAACCTTGTTGAAACTAAATATTATCCGATATGTTGTATTACGAAAACCTTGCATTAGGCTGTTTACGGTAAATTTGGTACATTTGAAGACATGCATATATAAATAATAATAATAATAATAATAAAATGTATTCTAATGTGGCTTCAGACGTTAACTTTGAGTACGATGAATTATGTTTACCAGTAAACTACTGTGTTTATATTATAAAAAAAACTCTGCACATTTATTAATCTGCTGAAAGGTAAAGAGTAAACAGGTTTCAAAATACACTGTAATTTATTTTGTAAAGATCACGTATATATATATATATATGTATACACACACACACACACATATATATATAGAGATGGATAGGGAGAGAGAGAAAGAGGTTGTTAGTTAGTTTAAAATTTCCGTGAATTTGCGGACAATTTTACGGAAACGTCTGTTTAATTAACGGACACATTATTTCTGTAACACAGTTATACATAATTTTGTTTCATTACTTAAACATATGTAAAACTGCGAGATGAAACTAAAAAATAACCATACCTACGCATTATTGTGCCTGCATCGTAAAGAAGTCTCATAAATTTGCGAGTTTCCATAAGTTGCCTTCCGTAAATTAACGGACACTTCTCGAGAATTTTTTACCAGCACTTCTCCGTAAAACAACGAAAATTATTTTTAACAATACCACTTTATGTTTGTAAGAGTTTTTAGTATCTGTTGTTTGGTACTCCTTAGTAACATTCCAAACATTCTACAGGCATTAAGTACCACTTGAAATACTCTTATGTACACCGTTATAAATTTTAACGGAAATGTACCGTTAATAAAAGTAAATAGTTTCTGTAAAGATAAAATAAATAAATATATGTAATAAATATCTATATATAATATAATATATATATAATAAATATACACTACGGAATCATGTGTCTTTAAGTCACATTTGCACGGAAGAAATCGTAAATTTACGGGTTAGAGAGCTGTAAATATTACGGATATATTTAAGTAACATCACCGGTAAGTCTGCAAATCTGTAGAAATGCAATTGTATTATTTTCAGACGTGTAAGTATGGCTCAGTTCCGTGTGATGAAACTGTTTAACGGAAACTTCTGTTGGATTAGGAAATGAGTTTCCATGAATTCAAGGAAGTATCCGGAGAAATTTTTACCAGAAATTCCGTAAATCGACGGAGAAAAAAAATTGTACAATGTATGTGTGTGTGCGAGTGTGTGTGTGTGTGTGTGTTGAGAGAGACAGAGAGAGAGAGAGAGAGAGAGAGAGAGACAGAGAGACAGAGAGAGGGGTGGCGTAGTGGTAATTCACTGAGATCACAGTCAAAATATCACGGTCACGGCTTCCGTTTCCCAGTCAAGCAATCCTGGTGTCAGTTTCCCATCTCCCTTAGTCGCCGCCAATTCATGAACCCGGGATTACGTTGTCTGACAGTGATTGGCAGCAAAATTATTTCAACCACGAGGGCCAGGCCTAAATAAAGTGAAGGAAGGCGCCTACTTCAAGTAAAACTGTGGGCTTAAATTTACTTGCGTGGGTCGCACCACGCCTGAATGAATAAATACTTATTCTACACTTTCTGACCATGTTGTCTGTTCGCGCTATTTGATAATTTTAATGGCGATAAATTAAATGAGCTACAACTACCACAACAAATGTACTTGGTCCGTATTATACTTTTTGATGGACAGTGTTTTCATTATCTCTTCGACGTTTTTGTTCTGTACTAGAGCTTGTGCCGATTGACATTTGAACATGTTGTACAGAATATTTTTTCAGTAGCTTTTTGTTGTATTTGTGGATTACGATAGTTAAATATCATAAGAGAACTTAGCGGTATAACCGCCATCAAAAACACTTAAACTGGCAAAAATGCTCATTTGTTACCGTCTTCGTAATACCGCTAGATCACCTCGCTGCTTTGTTCAGGTTACGGTAAGCACTCAGCTGCCAATTAATAAGTCAATCCGTATATATTTAATAAAAAATCCTTTTAATTTATTTTTTTAGTCACATTATCTTGTATTTCAGCATAACACTTAAACGTATATTCCAATAAAATGTATAGCTTAGATACCCACCATACCAATTCGCATATGTAATCAGTCGACGTAATTTATAAAAAACTTATTATTTGAAAACTAATTTACTTAATTTTTAAACAAATAGTTTATATTTTAACATGTTATTCTTTAACGTAAAAACCCATAACAGTAGTATCTTAAGACCCACTCCTATCATGCTCATACGCCTTCGATTTCCAATGTAATTAATCACTGTGTGAATTATTTTAAAATATTTCAAAAAATTCAAATAATAGAAACTATTATTATTCTCGCATAAAGTATGTTTTTCCATGCAATACCCCTCACCACCCACATTACGACAGTACCAACCCTGTTAATTGATATAAGTTATATATATTTTTAATGATTCAATATTTTTTTCACTATATTCCTTTATTGCTTGTACTGTTATATGTACGGTTGCTAGATAAAAAATTTTCAGTTCTTTGAATAATTTTTTACCTTTATCACTCCTACTCAGGTATATAATTTATTAATTTTCATTAACCATAAATTTTTTAATTATGCACCTCGTTAACCTCGATTTAATAGTTTATTTACCGTCGCAAAACTTCCACATATAAGTTAGACAAGTACCGCATATTTCTTAAACCACTATTAAATTTAATTAGTTACATTTTATACTAATTATATTTTACAATATTTTATTTAATAAAACACACATGAGTATGTCAGTTTTCCAATTGATATGCATATTTTACAATCCTTGTTCAGACATCTGCAGTATTAGTTTCTCGATCATTCCCTCAAAAACTTTTTTAAGTTTGCAACTGTCTAAGTGACATTTTATTTTACATGATTAGATGTAGGAAACATATCAAAACCTAACCTCCTTACCCACAATCATAACTTATTATACAAGCAGGCCTACAAGTTACCATATTACCCTTTGATTTTCTATATTTACCGTTAACATTTTAATGCATATGTGTATGTATGTACGTATGTATATATATATATATATATATATATATATATATATGTGTGTGTGTGTGTGTGTGTGTGTGTGTGTGTGTGTCGATTCCTGTGTAGAGTAAGTACAATGTTACGCATTTATCATTAACTTAATCATGTTTATGGTTATATTAATTAATTCGACTAGGTAAATAAAAAATAATGTTGCACATAAAACATCTAACTAAAAATCTGTTCATTATTGCGCGTAAAACATATAGAGCTGTTAAAAGTAATCACAATCCTCTTTGAAATCCTTTAAGACATTATTTATTATCGTTGTAGTGCCACATCAAAATATATGTATTGTTTACAATTTTACATAAGTAACGATGCTTTGGTACAGCCGTCAACTTCATGCCGTCGCATATTGAAATAAGATGCAAAGTACTTGTAACATTAGCAACGTCGATATTGTAATGAATCAAGAAATTTGACGTAGCGTAGAATGTCCCAGTGACAGCCTAAGTGCTTGCCAACATAGGAAAACTTCTAGACAACATGCGTGAACAGCCCGTCGACACTGTCAAAGAAGTCGCCAACATAAATAAACAGTTCGCTGTGGAAACTATAGCCATTTAAAATGTCTCTGAATGTTTCTTGCAATGGTACTGAATGACAAACTATATTATTGTGGACATAAGCCACTGCGATATATGTCATCCCAGAAATCTTAGAATGAGACTAAGAAAAACAAACAACATTCTCCTTTTTTTCGTTTTTCGCTGTTTGTTTTTCTAAGTCTCATTCTAAGATTTCTGTCACGACATATATCGCAATGGCGTAGGTCCACAATAATACAGTTTGTCATAGCAGTTTTAGTTCTCGTCGAAGAAACTAATCGTCAACACACAGGCGAATAACCACACAGTCAACATTAACCGCAAAAGAAAACGTGCAAGTATCTTTTCCAATGTTTTTGTACGAGTACATTTGATCTTAGTTGAAAATGAACTATATCACCCAGAATCCACCCCTTAAACTTTCATAGCCATTTCTTCTTCTTCACAGCAAAGATTTTGTATACAGTTTTCTACGCTGTTTTCAGTTTCATTTATTATATAAAGTGCCACATTTTAAGTTTGAATCATTATTTGCAGTTCTCATCGTCACGAGGTTTTGGTTTTGTATAGTGGAATTCTAACCATATATTATATTTTAATGAACCTTTGTTTTCCCATTCTTGTCAGTTACTATATTTAATTTATTTTTATGTTTGTGCAGAATGAGCAAATATCAGGAATTTACCTCACGGATTCGCAGCAACATACGTCTTCGTGGAACTACGAAAGGTAGATTCATTCAGCGTGAACTCACTGGCATTTGGCATGTGCATTCATTTTACAGGCTTGCAAGTTGTACCAGTACACATATCAACATCTTTGTTGTGTGATTCCCAATACACTTCTTCCTGTTTATGATGTACTTCTCGAGATTCATTCCCATCATTAATAACTCGTATTGCATAACACTTGTACAAACGTCCACATCTGTGACGTCCAAGAATATAATATGCACTTCCAGCCTTCCTCGCACATATATTTGTTCCCTCATGGCGACGTACATGACAAAATTTACTAAACGTCTTGTCAAAATTCTTACATGAATATCTTGATAACAATGACGACTTTTCCGTACTCATCACATGAGCGTCTGGAGTAGATGATGGTACGTCCTTGCAGCATCAGTCGTTACAGTTGGTCGAAGTTCTACATCAGTTTGTCCCGTCGACGAATTTGTATACTTTTTAGGGAGAACCAATTGTCCACGGCACATTTTTAAAGTGTGTTCAAATTACCGGTACGTGTAAACACTTGATTACACTTGCCACAACGATACGCCGTACGAGAATGGTTCAACTTGCATGTGTACCTTGCATGCATTCTTGCATCGTGAATATACACCAATGTCTTGTTGCAGTAGCTGTACCCTGTCTAGGAGTGCTCTTAGAATTTCAGAGGAAACCTCACTGATGATGCCGAATCATCTTTCGCAACGATAGACGTCAATCTCCCGCCATACAATGGTTGTAATTTCCTCAAATAACGACTGACTGGTATAATAATGATTATTTTACATATATTTTGAGTTTTCCAGTTTTCACATCGAAATAAATTACAATTTGAATTTAAATACATCCTGCTTCGTGCTGACGTGCGGTTTAGTTTTTCGTAAATACTTTCTTACAGTAAGAAAACAGGTAAATTCCCTGAAATTTTACCCCTTTTTCACTGAAGACGATATTTGCTCTTCAGATTCCAACTTATAACTGAGCAGACAGAAACCACTGCAGCTTTATGTATAATTTATATCCTCACCACGTATTTTTTTTACGAATAATATCTAGAGGTACGTGATATTTCGTGGATTCGTTTCAGGATGAGCTGGAATTCAAACGCATGTGAATTTTTGTCACTTTCCGATTGGATCACAGATTACCATATACGTCCTTGATAACGCTCAGCCAATAACACATTTATAATAAAGCGTGGAGCAATTTACACTTTACTTGTTACAGGTTTGACAGCGAATGAACAGATAACACGAGCTGGAATATACATAGAATTGTGGAGTCTAGCTGACAGGTCATTGAATCCGCAAGTATCACGTACTAATAATATCTTTGGTTACATCTTATATTCTGTTTCGTGTGCACGTATGTGACATCGGCATTTTTGTCAAACCTACAGCTGCACTGTCAAACGTTGCTAAATGAAAATACAGCACTTCTATTGCCTTCATTGAGTACGTAACTGTATTATTTCGTATTATAAATCGAGTTAATGTTTTCGTGATGTAGCAAAAAATTAAAACGAAGAAAACAAATACTAGCAGGTTAAGTGCATCACCACACTAATCAATCTTCAGAAATAAAATATATTTTCTAATTTTTAAATTTTTGTAAATATAAAGATCATTCCGCTGAATTTAAAATGCACAGCTATATAATGGCTTGATTTATCAAAACATTTTTTACCTTAAGGGCGCGGTTCTCCTCAGTATTCAACGTCTTTTTTTATATTTGTACCAGATATTTTTCTCTTATTTTAGACATAAATTATGCTTAGATCTTCCTTTCAGGAAATTTTTGTATCTCTTATAGATTTTGCGTAATGAGTCGTAAACATCAAAATTTGCACACATTACACAAAGGAAAGCGTTGGACATGAATTAAAGCCTTGCAAACTGTAAACTTTTCCTACGATAAAGCACCATCCCTACATTTTGCAGACGCTAAATTATCTGTGTCGTTCCTTACAAGGATGATAGTAGTTTGGTAGACGGTACTACTCCGTGAAAATTGGAATGTGTACCAAAAATCTGGTATAATTTCTAGTATAGCTGGTGGAGACTCGTTGGAAGCACACAGACCCTACAATGCCATCGATCGAGGGGTTCGTGATAGAGAACTGAGGGAGATATACAAAAAGGCCGGGTGGTGGGAGGGGGGAGAAACAAACAGCGGCAGCGGAGGTGATGATGTGGCAACAATGGCGGCGGGGACGGGAGACAAAAGGACCGGGCGGCTAGGGCAGCTAGTTACCGCGGCCGGCTACCAGGGGCGCCAGCTGACCGCTTAATTCGTTTGTGGCAACAATGGCAAACAATGGTGCGGGCCGGCGGAACTGTGATTGGCCCGCGGTGACTGCGCACATTCCCCGCCGGGTTGGGGCGCCCCCCAGCCTTAATTACCCTCCGACCAGCAGCAGCAGCAGGCTAACGGCCCCCGCCTCGACCCAGGCACATCAGTGTAGGCCCGCACTCACAACTTAGTACACATTCAGTGAGCATCACGAGACATTGTATTCGCCGTAAATAGAGCACTTTTTAAGGTAATTTAGGGACTCTTATTTTTCGCGAAAAGAGTTTTGCCTCACTTTGTTTCGGTGCCATACGTGCACATCTGCAATTCTGCTTCATGGTCATTGGCAGCGTGTCTTTATAAAGAACAGTATATAATTTGACTGAGCCAATTATAGTAACGATCCTGCAACACCACACGTCTGTGATTTGACGGTAGAATCCCAAGGCTCGCGAGAGTAAAAATATACAATCACACACCACGAAGCAGAACTACAGATGTGCTCGTAAGGCACTGAAACAAAGTGAGGCAAAACTCTTTTCGCGAAAGACAAGGGTCCCTAGTAATGGTCCATCATCTGTACTGTTTTCACAATATTTAAATAAAGTTTTATTCATAATGGAGAGTCAATATCGAAAAACAGAAAATTTTGTTAAAAATTAATATTACTATGTAATATTACTTTTCTAGACAAAAATAAATTATATAGATTCGGCAAGTTCATCCTCAGTGAGAATATCCGTTGCATAATTAGCAAAAACCATTGTGTGCTTTCACTTAAAAAAATTAGTCAACACAATATATTTTTCGACATCTGCTCTCGTGTATTATTTAAAAAAGTAACTATCGTGAAAGCAGTAGAAATGGAGCCCCCACCCCACCCCCCACCCCCACCGCTAATTGCAACAAATCTATTAGGGAGTTCTTATTTATACCACGAAAATGTTGAACAAATAAGTATGTTAATTACAAAAAAAACTTGAAAACATCATCTTGTAAATTTGTTCCGTCCATGTATATTGAAGCAATGTTATACTCTTCTCAATACAGAACATATTTTCTGTCCAAAAGCGACATCGTTGTAATTGACTGACCACCGCCGAATATAATTTAAGACCACCCTCACCTCGCCTGTTTCTCTGGTTTTTCTCTCTCGATAGTTATTTTTTAGATATTAAACGGGAGAAGATATCACAAATCCGTATGGCAATTTGCGCAAATGGTTTTTGCCATGATAGTTAATTTTTTCAAGATTCAAGACAAGAAATTAAACGATTTAGTGTAGTAAGATTATTAATATAAATTTTTAGTCACTTACATAAATTGCCAAAAACCACACTGTTTATTGCCTTGAGAAAAAAATTGCCAACATACTGAATACCATTTCAAACTAAACTGCCAAACCGATTTTTTATATCTACTCTCGTTTAGGCTCAAAGAATAACAATAGCGAAAATAGAATAAACAGGAGAGCATGGCCTTAAGAGGTATGGAAAAGTAAGATATCGAGAAAACGACTGGAGAACTCAATTGTCGATAAAGTCTGAACTACTCATCGTAATTAGATGCGATTTTTTTTTACAATTAGATATTTTACTAGCCGGCGTATGTGTATACAACATTAAACGGTTGTATGCTTTACTTTCGAGTAAAAAACCGTTTTTAGATAAATTAGGGCTAAACCACAAAATTTACAAAAATGGAAAGCTTTAATTTTTATAGTTTTTGATTTGATAATATCCAGGTCTCTATAATTACCGAATTTCAAAAACACCTGCTTTTTTTATTTTAAAGTTATTTTACTATACGAAAACCTCTCGGGAAGAGATTAACTGACGCAAAAATTATTTTCAAATGAAAATATATTTTCGAAATTCGGTTATCATAGGGACCAGGATATTACCATATTAAAAATTATAAAAATTTATGTTTCCCATTTTTATGTATTTTGTTCTTTAAATCCCTTATTTTTCTAAAACATTTTTTTATTTTTTATTCAAAAGCAAAGCATAATATCTCTTACTGCTGTATAAATAGACTTCTGCTAATAATATATCTACTCGTCAAATAAATCCCATAGAATTGTGATGAGTAGTTTAGACGTTATCTACGATTGAGTTCTCCAATAGTTTGCTCGATATCGTACCTTTCCATACCCCTTAACATGTACATACCAATAACTGCACTCGCGACTCTCAGGTAGGCGGAGTATTCCAGGGCGTTCGCGCGGCAAAAATGCATATTTTTATATTTACATGACATAGTGTTCGTTTCATAGGCGTTATTTGTGACTGCATTTTCACTTGTAAAATGTTTTTAGTTCACATAGTGTAAAGAAAAAATATTGTGAAACTTTCTTTCACTTTAATAAAGGATGAGACAAAATAGGAAAAACCAACCAATATCTCTATTACTAGAGCTACTGACCAAATGGAAACCAAACGCCTGTAGAAGTCATAAGAAATATATTTAAACAGAATTCATATGATAGGAAAAATAATGACTTCTACAGACAAGTCAGGCAACTAGATAAATAAATAAGCAGAAATTAT
>PNEQ01086612.1:0-33864 GCA_003012365.1 Medauroidea extradentata | reverse complement strand
AAATCTCAGAGCCCTGTAAGAGACAACTTTATTTCTCACTTATCCACAGTCGTTTCACATACCTCAATGCATTATGGTCTCAAAGTAGCAGCTATAGCATTAAACAATTAGAAATCTTACAAAATAGAGCTGTAAAAATACTGTATTATCTCCCAGTCTTAACACCATCTAGAGAAGTCTATACAGTAACACATATACCTCCACTCTCAATGTGTTCAGACATAAGTTCCTTAACACTGGTTTGGAAGATGAAACAAAAATTGGCAAAAAGCAAAATAATCATCACTTCTAGATCAAACGTTCACAACCACTTCACTCGCTCTAACTATCACCTAGAAATGCCACATGTCAGATCATAGAAGTATGGTTTAAAATCTTTTGCTTATAATGCAATCAAAAAATATAATAGTATTCCAGAAGAGATTCAATCTGTGACTAGTATTAAGCTCTTCAAAAAAAAAAATTAAAATCTCACTTTTGGAATATGTACATTTCCAACACATAAATCAGTCTACTCTCTTACTAATTGTGAAGAACAATGTAATATGTATTTTTTTTGTGTAAACACGTAATGAATAAGTTTCTTAGTTATATAGTTTTTTTTTTTTACTTACATTATGTATACATATATAAAGAATCTGTTCTTGTATAGTTTGTCAACCATTGTCCTGCTAGGCTCAAGATTTACTTACATGAAAATAATATTCTATAATGTAAGCCTATATGTTAGGAACTTGTAAGGAACCTCTTATCTGTAATTTGTTGTGTTTATCCCGACGCGATATATGTTTACTATTTTTCTCTCGTTGGTTTATCCAATTGTAAACAACCCCAGAAACCCCAATTACCAACTGACTAAAAATTCCCTATCCTTCCCCAACAACCCGCCCTAAATTTACTTGTACAGTTTCTGTATGCGAGCATATTGCTCTTTAAAACATTCTGTAAATAAATAAATAAATAAAATCTCAGCGGGATTTATTCGCCGCAGAAATTAAGTAGTTAGTTTTCCTGATTTACAATTTAAACTACAAATTTGTTCACTGATTCATGTATTACTGGCCCATAAATTAATGAATTGGGAACCTTTACTATTTGAAGCTCGGCAGAAAAGTTGTTGAAAAGTTGTGAAGTGTCGGCTTAGCATACCATTTAGAAATGAGCCACCGATAAAATTGCATTTAACTCTTATTACATTTGCTGACATAATGTTAACGGGTAATGAAGAAACGTGTACTGTATTTTTTTATACACTTTATGTTCAAATCTTAGCATATCTTCCATGCTGTATTCCTTTGTAAAACCTATAGTCGTGGTACAAAACATTTCGCACTTGAGCGTATTTGCTTTGCAACAAAGGAGAAATTTATTTTCAGGGCGCAGATAAGTAAGCTGAAATATCCTGCTGCTCATATGTACCTACTGGTATAGGTGATTCAGAATAAAGTGAGCACTAAAAAAAAACCTGAATAACTTCCATTTTCCGCCAGTTTGTATCTTTCCGCTGCATGTAAACATAAACATTGCCACATGCTTTTATTTATATAGGCTTCAACTACATTAAACTGCTCCGATAAGTGATATCTACAATATCTACTCACTAAATACACTGGTGCTGAATATACACTATACTCAATAGTAAACTTAGTTATAAATACTTGCGAGTTCATATTATAACACTGGTTTCTGTGCATCAACTCTAATTGATACAACACGCAGTACGCACTATTGCCGTTATGAATCTTGTAAATGCATACATAGTATATTCAAATTTGTAACTGAAACCGCCACTAAATCACAATTGACACGTGCATTCAAGAATTCAAGTTCTGTCCATCATACTGCCATGAACGACGATGTTGCATTTAACAGAAACAATAAATAATGAATTTTCTATGTGTGAAACAGAAAAATAAATGCTGTTTGCAAATCCGGATACTCAGGCTGGCAATTATAAAACGTAATAAATTACAGATTACCAATGACTTCACATCATTTGCAATGATGTTAATAAACAGCCATTTCTAATACTTTTGAATGTGTTTATCCGAAAGTTGAAACCCATACTTACGGAACAATGGAGATGACCCTCAATTCGCTTCCTAGCGAAGCTGCAAAAACCTAACTATAATGCCACCTGTCGGTGGAATTTTGAACTACCTCTGTGTGCAGAGCCGCTAGTGGCATGTGCCAACGGCAGTTGATGTTCAGCGGCTCTGTTGTGTCACTTTGTGCAGGCGCTAATTAAATCAAATTATACATTCAGTAGGTACTGTATGTCAAGATGATCATAAATACTCTACAGTATATTTAATGCAGAGAGGTCATTTGCATTTGATGTTCTTCCACTAATGTTGTATTCAAATGGGAAAATACACGGAACTACATGCAATTATTCGTTACCAACCATACGAGCAATAATGTAACTCTTGTTAATGTTGACTTATATGTAATAACTAGGGATTTTTTTTTTTCAAAGGTTAAATCTTTAGTGCCCACTTTATTCAGACTGACATATATTAATATTTCTTCAGCAATAGAATTTGCTTTCATGAAACTAACTACATTGTTTTTATGTCAACATTTGGTTTGGAACAGTATGTTTGAAAATCAGTTAATGTAGCCAACCAATTACCTTTCAACTCTAATGGTGGAAAATGGCGTGTGCTCAACTGTGAGTTTTGCCCATTAAGTATCAACGTCACGGACATAACATACTGATTTCTCCACATGTAGCGTGCACACTACTGACTACAAATAAATTTTCGACATGTCTATAATTCCATTTGTTGGCACGTTAATCGTTATCATAATTGTAGGTAACTGTAGTACCTCGCAAATATTTAATAATTTCGGTGGAGGATACAATTTTTTGAAGCTATCGTAATATTTGGTGCTGCTACCAACCTTTTTGTACACGTGAAAATACCATGAAAATTAGGTACTTTTAATGTACGGACAAATTTTTTAAAATCAATGTTAGAGAGAGGTCATTTGGGCAATGATTTAATCATCCTAATTTTCATCGCTTCTTTGTCATGGAGAAAGGTTGTAGAGAGTTCCTTCCCTTTTATTGCCATTCCAATAGCAATTGCTTCTAGGGAGCAGTTATGACAGACACCTTCAGTGAACTGTTTGCCATTGTTTTTCACCAAGTTTGCCGCACTGGCGATCCCGAAATTTCGCCAATCAGCCACACCTAGTACCCTGAGGGCAGGTAAGATTAATGGCAAGAAACTCACTTCTTTTTACTTTTTGCCTATGCTTTTTTGTGTTACCGACTATAAATTTCATTCTCATCCCCCTCCTAATTTTCCCTGTCATTATTTTAAATAAACCCTTTGAAGCAACTGTGTGTTCCGTAATTTATTAAAAGATGATTTAGCTATATTTTTTGCTTTGTCTGCAAGAATAGAATTGATGCTAACAAATTGTTACTGGCCACGAATGCTATATCATGTTATTTTACACACGTCGATAGTGTTTATTCCTACTTCACCTCGTTTTATTCTTTTCTCAAGTTTAATACCAGGACTGCAGAATCGATACTCGGGCAAGTGAGCTTCAAATGGCATGTTATTAATGATCGTCTTTACGATACCATTTCCGTGCTTGTTCTTGATGTTACATCTACAACGCATCTCAGAACACTATATATTTTTCTCCTTCAGAAACATGGAGGTCGTAAAAAACAAGACACAACTCTACCCGTATGTATTTCCAACGATGATGAACTAACATTGCACAAATCACAACATGGAGAATTACTGCCCAACATGGTATGGTGCATTTTGGCGGGGCCGTCTGGATGCTGAAAATCATGTGTGCTAATAAGCGTACTCGAAGAACCAAATGGTTTGCGTTTCGAGAATGTATACATGTACTCAAAATCACTTTGTCAACCAAAATACCAATGTCTTGCACAAGTACTTACAGTTGATGGTGTGCAATATTTTCCTTGTAGTGACAATGAAGATGTCATACCACCTGACAAGATGAGGCCAAACTCCATGTTTATATTCAGCGATGTAGCATGCGAAAAACAAGGCTGCATACATGCGTACTGTACAATGGGTCGCCATTACAGTGTTGATGCACTGTACCTCCGTCAAACCCATTCATGTGTGCAGAATCAACTGGTTTGTAAAAATTCATATCTGCTTGTCATATTTTGCATGGAAGATATGAACTTACACCACGTTTATGCAGATAATGTAAACACTGATGACATTTGACAAATTCAAAGATTTTTGTGCTTTATACTGTAACGAACCTTATGGATTTTTGTCAAAGATAAGCCTCTATTTAATGGTATTTATTGTCTCAGCTTTGATCAGTATACAATTATATTGCAGTAAAATATGAGCTTTGCGATATCAGAGTTTGGCCATAGTGGCTTAAAACCACGAGACGAGTTGTGTTTCGAGTCTACGTCCAACGGTAACTGGAGTGCAAACGGTAAACACATTGAAAATGCTGGCACTCCGAAATGGAGCACGGGCTCTGTCAATGAGGAAAACTACGTTACCACAATATTAACAGCGCTAGAAAAAAATAAAATAGAAACAATTTATAGGATCATAAATGCTATCAATGTTAAATTTAAAGTAGTAGAAGATATCTCTGCAATAAAAACTACTGTGGATGTCTGTAAGGGCATACAGGGAAACATTTTAGCAATGATAATTAAACTGCATAGTAGTATTGGTGTTATTTAAAGAATGCTGCCACCAATGTCGCTGCCACCTGTCTGTGAAAAAGAGACTTTCACTAACAAATCGCCTTCGCAGAGACAGCCTTCATGTAAACAAATTCCAGGCAACAAGCCAGGCACGTTTGTCACACCAACGCAAGGCAAACCTGCAATAATAGTTGAAGACGAAACCATTCCAGCCAACAAATGCCTAATATATAAGCTATGCAATTTTAAGTTTTACGCATAGTATAATGTAGCATGTTGTAGAGGACTTGCATAGTATCGTGGTTAATATGCTTGCAAAATATTTTCTTGCAACACGAGCGCGGATGGAACGAGATGTGGCAATGGAAGAAATATTTGCACCAATCACATTACGACTAGAAAAGCATTAACTGCTACCCACTGATGTTGTGACCCACAATTAAATAATTAAAGAAGAGGAAACAGACATTTTCAAACGAGCATGAGATGATGATGGCATAGAACAGAAATACAAAATAGTACCATGAGCAGTTTCCAAGTATAATTATCTGAAGGAATACTCTCCGCGATTAAACAATACATTTTACGACGCTTACAAACGGAATAAAATATAGTATTTGGGAGACAAACAATTATTTTTCCAGCCCGATGGTGTCATTCATATTGGTACTGAAGTCATACGACCTGTTGTGGGATTGGGCTAGTTGCTTTTTAAATTACATCCCTGCAAGTATTCGAAAGCCACATTGCGCCAGTATAAAAATTGTTGGAAATATCAAATGTACGTTATTAAAACAACAGGCTGCTCAGCAATGCATATAATGACAAATTACATCCAAAATTTGGCATTGTATCAGATTTTTTCCCAAATCTAGGTGGCAACGTAAGCACTGGGTCGTGGCTGTAAAAGAATAAATTTGTGACTGATACGCATTCTGAATATGTTTACTGGGACAATGCAGATGAACTCGTGAATAGATTGCATCTGCTAATCGCATCTTATCCGGCCAGCAATCATTCTCACGCGAAAGAAATAGCAAATATTTTGGAAGAGTTGTGTGAATCACATTATATACAATGAGTCGTGTAGAAATAGCTGAAGAACTACGTAGGCCTGCCAGACTTCACCACCTGAGGAGGAAAGTAATTGTGTATGGATTGAAGGACGTATACCAATGTGTCTTGGTGGAAATGAAACCTTGTGCACAAGTAAACAAGAGGTACAAGTACTTGCTTACCGTTATAGATTGTTACAGCAAATATGCTTGGTCCGTACCGGTAAAAACGAAAAGCATGTAGCCGCTGCAGTGACAGCCATTTTGAAGGATAAAGGTGAGCCGAAAAATTTATAGACAGACCTTGGCAAAGAATTTTACAATGCGACTTTTCGCGCTCTAATGACACAATATAAGATTAATAATTATTCTATGTATTCAAGCATTAAGACGTCTGTTATTGAACGCTACATTTGTACTGTGAAATCAATAACGTTTAATTGATTCTCTGCTCAGGGGACGTACAAGTGGACTAAAGTTCTACCCAACCTGGTAGCTATATTGCACACGACATGGCAAGACTGGAATGTGCCGCCCAATGTTACAGAGACTAGTCGTAACGTCCTACGGCTAATCCTGTTATCAAAAATGTGAAGAAAATCACTACATGCAAACGTAAGGCCAGTGTCACAATTTTGTACACATTTATAGAATAAAAGGCACTTTTGCTAAAGGTTACGTACATAGCTGGTCCAATCAAATTGCCAAGGTGGCTGAAATATGCGTGTATGAACCCACTGCCAAATCATAAGAGGAAGCTTCTACATAGAAAAAATTAAAACAACCAAGTTTCTACACTCTTATCTTGTAGAAAAAGTCTTCAAGAGGAAAAATGGAAAATTACTTGTCCAGTGGCTTGGTTTTGGTAAGGATAAAAACAGCTGTATAGGCAAGTCTGCGTTCACTGATTAACAGTGTATGCTGAAGACATTTGTATGTATCTGGATGGAAATGCTATGTACTTGTAAAAAATAAATTTTTTAATATAAAAATTGAATTTTGTTTCTTTTCATGTATGTTACTGTACAGTCTAAGCAGTCTTTTTTTATAGCGTGCTTTTTCTCCTCTCCTTGTGATGATAAAAATGTAAAGAGTTAACTCCCCAACCCTCCCCTCTCCTCTCTGTTGGCATATAAAAGGTTCCGATGGAGCCTGAGTGAGACTGTTGCTTTATAAACCAGTGTGATAATAGCATCATTTGTAATGGCAGACAAACGTATCGAGTCGTCAATGTGGGGGACCGACAGCGACGATGAATACATACTTAGAAGTAGTGTATGAAGTTCTGTGGCGAGGAGAAGAAGAGATGCGGCAGCAAGTCTGGGTTTCAATCAGCTGCGATCTGGAGGAGCAGCAGCCATCAACATCTGGACTGCACCTGAGGGTGGCTGCCATGACCTCGCTTCCCTCTTCTTCATCTTCTTCAAGAACCTCGTCACCACCCTGGGGTGGCAGATATGCACGCGACGCGTGTCTGCGCTGGAGGCTGCAGTGGAGAACACTATCCATCACGACTCTAGAGCAGCGGGGAACTTTGACTGCCCCTTGCCATCAACATTTCCAGGGCTGTTATCAACGTCATCTCCCACCTTACTACATGCTTGTTACACCATGGAACAGGCGTTCCTACAAGACGCCCAACAATTGGATGAGGAAGAGGAGGCAGGTATGGGGACTAATGGTTCGCTCAATCTTTCACCTACTTATCGCTTGGGGGAGCAGATTGCTTGTCCCCACTGACGATATGGAGGTGGGAGGCAATCATGGATCTGAAGGTGGACCCAGCCTCCAGGACATTGTGCACAAATGCGTGTACAATGTCATGGAAGTGCACATGGCCAGTTTTAATGACGTGGTTGAGGATGCAATTAATTGCGCCATGAACAAGCATTCTGCCCGCGTCATAAATGAAATGACTCAACAATTGTCTGCCAACTTCGATAACATCCAGCGTAGGCAGGATGGGATCGAAGTTGGCATTGAACATATGTGACGTTACATTTATGAACTTGCGAGTGTGCGAATACCCATCCTTCAGAATGGTGTTCTGGAGCTAACGGATTCTGCACGTGAAACAAGTGCGTTGTTTGTTGAAGCTGTGGGCAAGCAGTTAGTCCCTATACTTGCATATCTCATCGACATTGCAAGGATGTACTTGTAGGACGCCTGCATCATGCACCAATGAATAAAATTTGTTTTCTTTGTTTTTGTATTATTAATTTTATTATTAATTAAATGTTTATATGTCTAAAAAAAGTGTTTTTTTGTGCAATTATTGATTCATTTTCATGTGTTTTATGAGCACTGCAGATAACATATACAACTTTAGATGTTAAATAGCTTGCATTTGATTATTTTTCTTAAAGGAGCAAGTAAGCACGTGCAATGTACATAAAAAGTCAATAACCAAATCTGTGCATTAGTGATTTGCATTACGTGTTTAACTTACATTTGTTTAGCTGACAATAACAAAAATGATTCAAAATTGCCTAAAAACATGTGCGACAATTGTTTTATGCGTCTGTATAACTCGTAAAGCTCACTCATCTCTGTAAAAATAATTTTACATGTTATTAATTTACTCTAGAAGACTGCAGAAGAAAATGATATAACATTTAATGGTAAAAGAATTATCTTTGATGATAAGTAGGTACCTTAGTGATCCTTATTCATACATGCTAATACACACAATAACTCAATTGGTTATATTAACTGTGCTGCATCACATAATTTTCCTAGATGCTAAATATTTTAGTATTTTAGTATTGTGCATTTAAAATGTCAATAACTGAGTCGCTCATTAAAAGTTGGTATTGTGTTTTAATTTTATTTCTAGCAGACAGTATATATGCTTTAAAGTAACCACAACAACATACATAGCAATTTTTTATGTGTCTATATATCTCAACGAAGCTTATCACTTTAAAAATTGTGTACTATTATTTTAGAAGAAAGTGTTTAACATTTAATACTAAAATCATTGTCTGTGGTGATGGTTAGAAACCACTCAGGACATGCAAATACATAGACACATAACCCAATTGTTTAGATGAACTGTACTCCAACACAGGATGTGCTGGTTTGAAGCTTTGTATCCTCTGCTGTAAATTTTTATACCAAGAGAACACTAGAGAAGGACTTAATAGACTCACAAAAATAATAAACAGATGTGTATTATAGCTGAGTACTGTGACACATTCCTAGCCACGTACTCCAATCATATTTAAATTATAATTAACACAAGCTAAATGGGACTGAGGAAATATGATCATTCACAACCTTTCAAAGAACCTGACAATAAGAGATTGTGTATTGTGGTGCTTTCTTTCTTAAACAAACGAAGTTAGGTTGTAAGGCCTCGTATAATTCAGTTGGTGTACACACCAGGGTTTATGACTTTAAAATAAAGGATTTGGAGTTTAGTCTCTGTTACTTTGTTCAAAGAAAAAAGTTGCAGTTGTACACAAATCATACAAAGTTCATTTACATTTTATTTCTCCTTAGTGAATGTTGGTCAGGCACACTGACGACTTGTGGGTGCAGCCTAAAAAAACAACTGTTCGCTTAGGAAAAAACACCACAGAAGCTTTAACCTCACTAGACTCGTACTTTCCTTTTGAGTGTGGTTTGTTTTCGTTACCCGTGCCTTAAACTTCTGCCACCAAAAGTTAAAAAAGATGCCAAACTAATAACTGTTGGTGCTACATATGTTTGTAATAGCCCTGCCCGACCCCACTTTTTCCTTGCTGTCCGCCTTCGCCCTAAACAAACTTTTCCGCCACACCTTCATGAAAAACCAACAAAGCCGACTGGGAGCCACCAAAATCATGCGTGTTGTTCCCAACAAACCCTTTACAGATTAATTTGCCTGGAGATTGGCCTTATTTTCAATTCTCAGTCATTTAAATTTAAAGGTTTGGCTGTGGCTCATAATATATAGCATGAGTCCATTTAATTGGAGCAGCAATATTTCTGGGCAATTTTTGTGTAATTTTTTATTAAAAAAAGATGTAGTCCTTAGCATTGTCCAAGTCAACAATTCCAAGAGTCGCTACCTCAGGGCTACAGCCGTTAGGAATGCTTTATGCCCATATTTTGCAATCCCTTCAAGACAGGACACTCCAGTGTCTGACTCTTTTAAAGACCATTCTAGCCTTCACAGTTTGAATTTTAGTAACAGTTGAAATAAGTTTACAGAGATAAAATACAGAAAACTTCATTAAAAAAATGACTGGAAATCTTATTCTGAATCCATTGATTCCTCACATGATATACAAAACTTCAAAGGATACAATGTTTACAATTATTAACTATCAGTACACAGTTAAACAAATGTTGAATGAAAGGGTCATTTATGTACCACCCAGTGAAAGTCCACCTAAAGAAGTTTCAAACCATGACGTTACATAGTGTTTGGTGTCACGTTAGGCGTAAAATATGTTCACGATGTCTATTAATTTAATCTAAATTCATCATAAACACTCAACTCAGATAAAGCAAAAACAATTAGATGTGCTGAAACTTCGCCTAGCAATCCTATTAGAATTTTTTACGTCTCAAATGACACCTGATTTGATACAAATAGATTTAAATTTAAAATTCAACTTAGGACAGAATTTCAGATTCCAGGAATAACTTTAGCTTCTGTGAAATTTTAACAAGGAAAAAAAAAATACAAAGAAAAGTTGTTTAGATAAAATGCTACCAATTAGCTGGTGAATACAATAAAATCCTAAACAAAAAAAAACTATAATTGCAGATGTCTGTCCAAATAGTTTCAAAGTTTAAAAAAAAAATAAATAAATAAAAAGTGGAACCCAGATTTTACAAGAGCTGGGCTACTCAATTTACAAACTAATAGTTAAATATGATCAAAAATATATATATTCAACAGGTGTGACCTGGGGTACTGACAAATTACAGTATATCTAAGTGCCAGCTGCAGACTGAAGAAGTGGAAGGTGACAACTTCTTGAAATTGATGACTAGATTTTGGCAGGGGGAGTTTGGGATAGCGTTAAAATAATGTTGCCTAGGAGATGATGCTACAGAAAATATCTTGCCATTATTCTACATTTTCATGTTTAAATTTACATTGTGTTATTTGCTACTGAACAAATAAATTAATAGTGTGTAACAGTTGAGGGAGAGGAAGTTGTGGCTCATTAGGATGTGAGCCGTATATGGAGGCTGTATAAAAAAATCAGTACTGAAGTAGAGGTACAATGAAAGTGGGGGTCTTCGAACTGCTGGAGCCCCACTCTGAGGGAGAGAGTGAGAATGAGAGTGAAACTGGGGAGTGAAAGTAAAAGGAAAAAAGAGAGAAGGTGAGAGAAAAAGAGGAAGGATGGCTTTGTCCATTAGCTCAGAGAGAATGTATGCCTTGGAGAGGAGGAGGCCGCTGCCAGAGTCGAGAAAGAGAATGTCTTAGAGAGAGAGAGAGAGCGAGAGGGAGGGAGGGTGTCACCTGCTGGTGCAGAGAGACAGAATACATGCCTTTGAGAGTGGTGCAGAGAGACAGAATACATGCCTTTGAGAGAGGGCGTAGCCGCTGGTGCAGAGAGAGAATATATGCCTTGGAGAATACGTTGCATATCAGAGTCGAGAGGGTGAGAGAAAGGGCGTTGCCTGCTGGTGCCGAGAGAGAAATTGCCTTGGAGAGAGGGTGTCTCCTATCAGAATCGAGAGCGAGAGATAGGGCATCACCTACTGGTGTAGAGAGAGAGAATATGCCTTGGAGAAAGGATGTCACCTACCGGAGTCAAGAGGGAGGGGGAGAGAGAGAGAGCATTGCCTGCTGGTGAATAGAGAGAGAATATATGCCTTGGAGAGAGAGTGTCTCCTATCAGAGTCGAGAGAGAGAGGGCGTTGCCTGCAGGTGTCGAGAGTGAGGTTTTAACCGTTGGTGCCATGCTAGAAGTAGGAGGAAGCTGTCCTGTTGTAGTCCATTCATGAAGGAATGATAAAGCAGGAAATAGTGGAACGACAGAGCAGGAAAAATATGGAGGCCAGTGGACGTACCTTAGATTATTCTTGTAGGAGTGATAGAGCATGGAAAAAATTAACAGAATGAAAGAACAAAAGAAAACTGAATACATGATGCCTACCAGTACATAATACAAGATGGCCACCAATACCAGATAGTCGACAAAGCATCGGCACCAAGTCCTGTGCTCCCGAAACGCGCATACCAAAGCCATCTATGTACAGTGGAGCTGTCATTCATCGTTCTCAGAGGAGAAATGTCAAATTCATGTAAAATTATACTGTGTAGACTATACATGCTTGTATACAGCAAATGTAGTTGGTTCATGGTTTACAATATAAAGTCTGTTTTACTGTAATTTTTTTGCCTTCCTTCTATTGTTCAGTCAAACTTAGAAGGCAAGCAACATGACAACATTCAGCAAATAATTTTGCTACCTAGAAAATTATAGTATTTTGTATTTGCTCGATAAAGCAACCGTCCAGTGACTTGGAGTGAACACTGTAAAGTGTGTGTCCAGAGATTAAATACCATGTATTTACATATGTAGTTTCTACAACACTGTGATTGCAGCTTTGCGTATTCACTGCTCACACTTAATGCGAGAAAGCCAAAACCAGCTGAAATTTATGTGAAAATGAGTGATGAAATTATGAGTAAATTGGTGTTGCTGTACAATAAAAGGACACTGAAAAATGCCCTTGACAACTCAAGATGTGACTGGTCTTCTGTTGTGTTTATGATATGTAATATACTAACTCGGATTTTATGAGCATTGGATTTAATGAGGCTGTGATTTTTTTAGGTTATTCTTGGACACCCTGAGGCCCTCGTAAAATCGGGGTTTTACTGTAGTCGTCTGAGAGGTAGTGTTAGTAATCTTTTGCAAAGGATGCAAAAAAATTGTAAGGCTTGCGTAAGCATTCTGTAGGACTCTTTTAAACTTTCTGAAGATTTGTTAGTACCATCTATTGCGGAGACTATGACTGCACTGGTAAGATCGTCCAACTCGAAATATTTATTTTGGTTCCACTTGGTGAAGAAATGGCAATTTTTTGCTGGATGGATCAAACTTAAGGGTTTAAATATAACTAAAATTATTTATTTCTTCTCTAAATGGATTCAAATCAAATACATTGAATCATTCAGTTACCTCTGCAGTTGAAGTATACCTGCTTGACGGTACAGTGTTAGTATGTTGTCTACAGAGCCCCTTATTATGCTGAGGTATTATATATAACTGTGAATAAAGTAGAAGTGTAGTACAATAACTTTCTAGGGGATGGGCATTTTTGTACAAATTGCAACCAAAATAAGAAACTATTAAATTTATGTTAACTGTGTTTATCATATAGCAAATGAATGTCAGATTTGTACTTTGTCGTACATAATACGAAAGTTTTCTGTTTTGTTTGAACTGAATGCAGCAAAGTTATGTTATTAAAAAAAATTGCTAAAAAATTCAAGTTTACATATATAAAAACATACATTTTGTAGCAATTTTTTAACCACAACACGGACATGCACAGACACATTTACACACAACCCCATGTGCACTCACACCACACAACCTCCCACCCCCATCCCACACACACACACACACATATACACATGCACGTGCACACACACTCACTCACTCACTCTTTCTCTTTTTCTCCCTCTTTCTCTCCCTCTTTCTCTCCCTCTTTCTCTCCCTCTTTCTCTCCCTCTTTCTCTCCCTCTTTCTCCCTCTTTCTCCCTCTTTCTCTCCCTCTTTCTCCCTCTTTCTCTCTCTTTCTCTCTCTTTCTCTCTCTTTCTCTCTCTCTCTGTGTATACAGAATGCCCAGGAAAAAAGCTTATCAAGCACACTACAGAAATCATTGGTTAAATTGGAGACAAAATTGTTAGTGGCAAAATGTTTTATAATTACATTTTATATGCAAAATGGGGCACACACAGCATTGTAATATGTCTCCTCTTGCACTCCACATATATCTTACTTAACTACTTCTGTTCTGACATGCGTTTTGTATGGGCACAGGTTGAAATCCCAAGCAGTCAAAACATGATTCTACGTTTACTTGACGTAACATATGTAGAATAATACCTGTACGTAGAGGGAAAGAGGGGATTTTTCTCTGTGCAATGTTACAACATTGTGTACGTAAAATGTTATCATACATAAACATTTTGGCACTTACATTTTGGACTCCACTTTAGCCCAGGATATGCATGGTGTGCTTATGTGTTTATAGACATAATGTGTGTGTTTTTATGTATGTGTTTGTGTGCTGTCTTTCTCCCTTTCTTTCTCTCTTTCTCTCTCTTTATTTCTCTCTCACTTTCTCTCTCACTTTCTTTTTCTGTCTTTTTCTCTCTTTCTCTTTCTTTAGCTCTCTTATCTTTTTCTCTTTTCTCTCACTTTCTCTCTCTCATTCTCACTATTTCTCTCTTCACCATTCTCTCTCTATGTTCCTCTATCTTTTCTTCTCCCTCTCTGTAAGCAGGGATGACTTTGGGATGTAAAATAATGATTTTTAGCATGTAGGGTAGCCTTAAATAAAAAAAAAATTTACTTTCCAAATAATAAATACCCACAATGTTTTTACTAACTGTTGGCAAAAATGTAAAATAAAAATACTATAAAAGAGTCCCCCAAATGTCCAAAATCATCCTTGCTTCACGTGTGTTTGTGTGTGTGTGTGTAAAAATAAATTTTCTTTGTAACATTGATTTTTAAGTTTGGCTGTACTATTGTATACGTTG
The DNA here is from genome assembly GCA_003012365.1 of Medauroidea extradentata. NCBI lineage: Eukaryota > Metazoa > Arthropoda > Insecta > Phasmatodea > Phasmatidae > Medauroidea > Medauroidea extradentata. Next base: position 19,396 of record PNEQ01086612.1, on the reverse strand, counting down.
GGCAATTTAAATATCAGTATATCTCATATTTGTTTTAATGCACACTGTTGTTTTATACAATTACACACAATTATGTAAGGTTTAAAGGATTTATATGAGCTAGAAAAAATCATGAACACAGTACACTGGGTAATTATCATACGTATATATTTTTCTCAAATGAAGACTAGTTTATAGACAAAAAGTTCGTATAGGATACTTAGTAGAACTCATACTCATATACAGTAGTACTTAATGGAATGACTACTGTTCTGTGTATTGTTCGTGTCATTTATATTGTCACAGTTCCTGATGGGGATAAATCTGGAATAGTACTAGAATATAAAGAACCTAAAAGTGGCCAACTTCAGGAGCAATCGTAGCTCAACATAACTATCAGGAGCAAAACAGAACATCTCTGAGACTACTCGCTTCTGTAGCTTATGCCAGAGGTACAAAACAAGGATTGTAAAGGTAATGTACTCAGAAATGAGTACTTGTGTTTTCCTGGTGTAGCACCTGAAATAAAATGGGTTAGTCAACTTAACACTAGGCTGAAATATTAATAAATTTGGGCCAGCATAATTAATGAAAATTTAATTAAAATGTGTACTGCTTCATTAAAAGACTACTATTTATTAAATAAATAGAATAATTTATACAATTTATCACAGAAAATGGAATCTGACAAAAGAACGACTTGAAAATTTATTATAATTTAAGATGACTGGATTAAACGTTTTTCATGTTGTGACAATTACTAATTAATAATTATTTGAATCGAATTGAACATTATAAAGTTTTCAAAAGCACAAGTAATGAATTATTTAATACAAGTAACAAATGATCTAGAATCTGCCACATTTAAGAGTTTCATTTAACGACAATAATAACTATTACAATTCTTTTCTTCCATTTCAAGTTAAGTTAAATTTTTCCGTGTGTGTGGGTGTTCAAACTGAGACTTGCGCTCTCTCCCGGTTTAATTTCTCACAACAAATAAATTTAAACCTTAACTTTACATTATTAACTTTTTACTTAAACTTTACTGTCACCTTTAACCTTAACTTGAATGTACCTTCTATCTTGAACTGTACCGTCTGCCTTAAAAAAAAAATGAAAGAAATCTGTAAACTTAACATTTACTGAGCACTAAGGCCTCGACAGGTGGAATACTTGAGGTTTATGGCGTCGGTCCTCTACGGCCAGGGCGTCCCATCCTCTGCTCCCGGCCAAGCCCCTGGAAACAGGCTTCTCTGCACACACCAATACTACTATTTCACTAACGTCTCCCTAATTGAGTTTTCCACAGACATTCTAGCCCTTGGGAGGTAGATGCCATCTCAAGGCTGACGATTCACACCACGATTCTACATTTTAAACTGCCTGAGGTTCACGTCAGGCCTTCGATCCCGACAACACGTCCGTTCCCGGCACATGGCGAAGATTAACTCCTCAAAAATGGCATCCAACTGCCCCTCCTGCCGAGTCAGCAAAGATCTGGCCAGTAACCTCGGTGTGGCCTACACGTGGGCATTGAGTTTCACAAATAATGCTCCTTGTTGGAAGGCGAAATACTGTTCATCTTGCTAGGAAGGGTAACTGAACGGCGGTTATTGGGCCACTTCCTAGAAGTAGTCGGCAAACCTGACACAAAGGTGGAGGCGTTCATTGCGAAATAACCAGACCTCCGCCTTCCTACAGCAGAGTCAATGACTTTCAACACAAGACTAAACTAAAATTCAAAAATTTACGACGTGATAATATCAACATGATAGTTATCCAATAGTGTTTGACCACACAAGATACCTGAAGAACGCATTTCAGAATTTCATCAAACTTGGTACAAATTGAGTACTTTGGTAAAGTGACCTTAAATGTAGGTATTTCGTGCAGTGTTAATATTTACAATTGTGGCCATTTGAAAATTTCCAAATCACATGACCTATCGATTATCCATTAATCCAAATTTAAGATAACTTGGTACACATGTAATACCTAGTACAGACACTTCTTTTTTATATATTTCACTCATATCAAATCCAGCTTTTAAAAATATTGGTAATTTTAATGTTTTATGATCATATGAAAAAACTGAGGTTCATTTTCCAAAATTTCTTCTGACTTGTTTCATATTTAGTACTATGTAAGGAAACGTGAATTTTATGTTTTTGGTTCATGTTGAGTTTAGTAATCTAAATTCCCTCGATTTCTCAGATTTCATGACATGAATACATATTTTTAGTACAATATATAATATGTATTTCAAGAACTACAGGCCTGATAAGAAGCAAATTTAATATTTATGCTCTTTATTATCCATACTTTGATTTAACTGGTCTTTAGTGTTGTAGGACCACTAATTTTGAAGATATCACGAGAGTAAATTAGGGTATTAACTGTATTTCATTTTTCTAGATACATGTGTCCAAATATAAATTTAGAATTTATTTGCTCCCCGTAGAAGATACAGTACAGTAGTAGTCTCATTAGTTATGCTGTTATTCTGGTTTTCTGCTCTTTTATATTAATGCTGGGTAATATCCTTGTACACAGTACTTACAGTTTTAATTGATTTAACCTCTGTGTTCACGTTTACCACTTTCTTTTTAATTGATATCATAGGAATATTTACATTGTACAGAAGGTATACATTTTATTATTTTTGTTTACGCGAAGATTTGCAGGACTGTTTAAATTGTATTGAAGGAAGATACAGTACTGTATGAACATCTATATTTATGACAATGGCAATGAATTGGCAAGAAGAAAGTAGATATGTTCGATGCTCAGTTCTAGTTTTGATTTTTATTAATGGAATACTTCTTGGAAAAACAATAGTATGTTCCCATAACAATATGATATTTTTGTAATGAATTTTCCAAGTAAAAAATTTAATATAACCTACGTTGGCTATTCCTGGAAAGTGTTCTCAGTATTCAGAAATGTCTTTATAAATATATAAAACTTTTGTCAGCATTTTATGTCCATTATTTTTGACAGTAAGTCTAACAAGAAAATGATTTCTTTGCATTTGGACCAAGCCAGAATTTTAAACAAACATATAAATTTACAAATGTCTCATTTTTAAAAGGAGAATGTGCCCTATTGTTAAATTGGCATGTCTTCTGTACATCAAATGGCTACTGAACAGTTGATGTTGAACGAATGTTGAAACATGGGGCAAAAAGTAAGATTTAAAACAACATTTGTAACTTTGTGTTTCATTATGCTCAATTATTAACTTCAAAAGGTAATTTGAAGTTTGTACTTGTAGTAGAAGTTCTTAGTCATTGTGCAAAATTGAAGGAACTCTGGAAGTCCAGGCAATTTCAGATGCCAAGTACAGTACATTATGTTTTGGATAAATACAAAGTGACACTGATATTTTTTCAGACAAGAATGGTGTAAACTCTTGATTTCTTAATTGTGGAAGAAGAGGGATATCTAAATCACGTACTTCAAATTATAAAAATTTATTTAATGCTATTGTGTCCACGTCATTTGGATATTAGGTTAATGTGAAATTTAAATCACAGCTAGGAATTGTACATGAATTTGTTGGACAAGTTGTCGGTTAATTACGTGGAAGAAATGTCTCTGTAAAATTAACTACGAAAATTAGAAACTAATAACCAGTGTGGCCTGAAAAAGATGGTTTACAATATGTGACATTGATATTTTACAAATTGCGTGTGTTGTAAAAGTACCTTGACATGTACTATGCAGCAATGTTATCTTGACAAGCCTCCACCTCATATGATGCCACACTCTATCCCCTTTCAACACCAATCCCTTTTAAGCCTTTGTCATGTGCAGTACATACGCACCCCCGCAATTTGTAACTACCTGAGCTCTATTCTTTAGTTATTATTTCACTCCTAGTCTGTGGCATCAACGCTATGCCATGTTTGTTTAAGGCACAATGCACTGCTTGTAATCATACTACCCACATCTCAGTGGAGATCAAAGACCTGCCTGGCTCGCTCTTCGAACCACACACCCCTTACTTCAGTGACGCCTGACCAATCTAATGCTTCTTCACCTTCGCCACAACCACCAGTGGGCCTTTATAAGATACAACTTTTCGCCAAGCAAGTGAAGAAATTTTGGTCAGCACTCAACTTCTAGGTCTTTAGCGCTGGTGGAGGTGACATGATATATGAAGTAGCACCGGAGTGAAGGGACTGGGGAAATGGGAGATTCTGGAGAAATTCCACCAACTAGCAGCATCGTCTGGTACGATTCCTACATGTGAAAATTCAAGAACCGACCTTGCCGGGAATTTAACCCGGATCTCCATGTTGGGAGGTGTGTGCTCTGTCCACTGCGTCAACTGTGCCCTCAACTTTTCTTTGAAATGAGCAGTGCATATAGTGTACCCTGTGCCTCGCTGTGTCTGCAATCTATCCAATCCAGCCAATGCCTCACTGTGCCAGCAAAGAACTAACTCGCTTAGCAGTTCTAGCTGTATCAGCTTTACTGTCTGCTAGGTGTTCTAACAACTCTTTCTTTGACTGAGGGTGCCTGGATCCGCTACCCTCCCAACCAACCAAGATATCGCGACGTCAAGAAGTCCGGCAGTCATCACTGCCGTAAAACAAAGAGCCAACCCTACATCACAGTGTTGACCACAACATGGGGACTAGTGGTTTTATTTTGCTCCTCTTTTTCCCAAAATTTAACGCAACTGGCGAGATACTGGCACATGTTCATTTTATAATTCATTCGAGCAATAAAACACAGTTTAACCTTACCACTGTTGTTCTTTTTTCACGTTTTTCACGCCTTGTTTCTTTTTTACTTACCAGTCCTAGTAATTACTCTTCAAGTCTTCTACTTTTCGAGCTGACAGTAACGTAAGTAAAGATCCGGAGACCGGAAACTAACTTTTTTGGTAAGACAGCTGTCTCTTCCATCCCGTCAGTGTCCTGTTGTCACTGTGGGGTGTACTGGGCAGGTCAACCAGGTACAGTTCGCCCACTGCTTTCACCACCAGTTCGTAAACTGGACTGGGATAACACTGTGGTTTCAGGAGCCTGGGTCCAGTAATAGCCATAGCACCCACTGTTGCCTTGATTAATATTGGGCCTACTGCTCCAAGGAGCAGTGTGCACTTCACCAGACCTCTACTCAATTCAAACTGCAGTCATAAACTAGGCCTTTTGCAGGTATTTAATGCCTTTTTTCTATGTGTATTAAAGGGGATGCCTAGAAACAGAGCAGGGAAAATGATGGCTGCTAGAGCTGAAGTTTCCACACTGTTGCAGGAGACACTCACTTTCAATAACCGATAGGGATACACAGTGGCGTACCCCCTCCAGAAAAGCATTGCCACAGTCGAACATAGAGAAGAGAAGATCGAGGTAATCTATGTCATCACCAGGTCACTGGAAGTTCTGTCATTCCTCGAATCTCTCCCTATCACTGTACCCAAATCACTTCCCCTCGCCTTCTTGCCTGAGCATGATCCCGTCCGATGGATCAACCCTTCCTCTGTTCCTGATAGTTTCTGTCCGATGAGAATGCAGACTCACCCAGCACTGTGGCCTCCCACACCAATAACCTCAGGCTTTTGGCTACACTCAAAAACCTAGTAAGCAGTAAACAGCCAGCCAAAATCTACCACTTCATGTTAAGCAAAAGTCGTATTTTGCTTACCTACCTAACAACCTCAAGTTATGTGGGGCCCATTTCCTATCTTAAGCAGTAGCTTTCTACCTAGTTTGAAACCAGCCAGCACCGAAGCCAGAGGTGCGTCAACTTTCAATTGAAGTGAGGAAGATTGTGAATGATTACTATTTCAAGATATGTAATCCCTATTTAGTTTTAAGTGTACACAGTACTTTTAAGCAGTATTATTAAAATTTTTAAAAATTAAAATTTGAATCCTTTCAAAATAAAACTTTGTTAAAACTGTAACTATAATCTGCTTGGAAAGTTAAAATAGGTGATATTGACTTAATGAATTTTCTTTGTTAGCTTGCTGAACACTAATATTTGTATTGTCAGTTTTTATTAGCAATTCTTGGATAATGGCATCCTCCACTCTCTCTCCCCTTTCATTTTTTGGCATGCCAGCATTGGCGTCGTGAAACTGGAATAATGTCTTTCCTCCCCCACATCTCTTTGTCAGGTTCTGGCTCTCAAAATCTACTGAATTAGCTGCGCATCTTTGTGCCATCTTTTCTCATTTTAGACACAGATTGAATTCTACTTCAATGTGTACCTGTGTATTAAGTGCTGTTTGTATATTAGAAAAACTTGAAACATGGTCACATGTCACAGAATATCTTTCCAAAAAAATTAATATATTTGAGTTTTTACACCTTGTTGACAGCGAAGTCATAAGAGACATTTACACACAACTTTGCACAAAAAGAGGAACTGAGCGAAATCTCAGCCATTGGCTATATGAAGGAACCTTCCTGTCATTTGCCTGGAGCGAGTTTGGGAAACTGAAAAGGATGGCTGGTGCTAGGAATCGAACCCAAGATCTCCCAAATGTGAGTCCAATTTGTTACAGTTTTGCCACCTTGCTCTGTACAATTAAATTGAAATGGGACATGCCTTAGGAATCACTACTACTATGAAATTGTGTGAAAAAATTTGGAAATTACATTGTCAAGCACGTAAACTTGTAAGAAGATAGTATTGCTATTACTCAGCAAAATATTAATTACTATATAATTTAGGTGACCCTCTTAAAAAAATAAACTGAAAGGAAACAAAAATAATGGTGTACAAAAAATAATAAAGTGCACATAAGTTTCTTGTGTGCATTGAAACTGGACAGAAAGGTTGATCACAGATCCCTTGTATACACAGTGGCTTATCCTAAGCGGAATAACCTGTTTTTGCTTTTAGTAGCGACCTGCAAAAGATGATGTTAAGTGTGCTTGGGTATTTTTCAAATTGAATAAAAGACACTTATTGAGAAACAAACTTCTGAAGCAGTCTGAAGGTTAGTTGAAATTGGATGTACTGCTTGATAATTGGTTAATTAGAGATTTAATGATCTTTTAATAGATTAAGAAAATGTAAAAAAGCATAAGAAGAAAAGTTTCTAAAAAAATATATAATTGAAAGTTTGAATTAAATAGTTATATTTAAAGAATTAACTCATTTTGACTATCTCGTAAAGTTTGCATGTCCATTATGTTGTAAAACATTTTTGTAGTACTGATAATAGGCCTGCTTTAAAATAAAGTACTTTTATAGGAAAAGAGCTTTTTTTTTATTATCTACATGCCGAAAGCATTAATGAGGTTTTTCTTGCTTTCTCTTAACTCCTGTTCCTTTTTTATAGGGCTAATTTCTATTATGAGTACATGGAATAAATATGTATCCATTTATTTTGTCAAGTCATATTATTTTAGTATCACAGAAGGAATTGTTGCAGCATTTGGCAGAAATAAGTGTGTATTAATGGTTCCCAATTTTTTATCCTAGGTATAGCTATCATTTAGGTCAATGCCACTAAATTTATACTAAACAATACTAAAATCAGGAAGATAATTACTGCGCAAGGGTAACTGAACTTAAGTAACTGTAACGTAACTTAGGTGGAATTTTTTATTAAGTTAAATAATCATCATCCCAAGCTTATGGAATGTGCAATATTTAAACAGTTGTAGTGTACTCAAATTAACAGCAAATTGAAAAATTTGTCTTGGTAACGCCTATTTTTTATGCATATTTAATGGACATCTTCAAAGATAAATGCTTTAAAGTCGCAATGATCCAAAGTAACTATGGAATTTCGCTTCCTAGTTTCTACACCTGTTGTAAGGGAAGTAATGGTATATGACGTCTTGTCATTTTTAGACGTTACTTTGACAGTGCAGAAGTGTATCTGTGATGCCCTACATTCTTACATCGTCATCCCTAATGACTATGAGACATCTTTGTAGTCTCTTCAACAAGACAACATTCTCAACACTTGATATGTGTACCTGTGTCATGTTGAGATACAATTATGGCCAGTAAGGTCCACTAGATTGTCATTGACATACTGGATCATTAGCTCAGGTGCCAACTTCAACCAAGTTGTGAACTGAAGGATGTCGGGGGGGCTAGTTTCATCAACTAAGAGTCAACGTTCTTCATTATAATATACAGCAGTTGTAAAATTTACCTCCAAACCAAATTGGATGTGGGTATTCAGGTCCAAGTAAATGCTCTGTAATACTAACTTGGGGCAAGCAGTATATCCTTACTGTAAACTCTGATTCTAACATTTTGTACTGTAATCATTACAATAAAGTCACATTATCTGTCAATGTGTGAAATTTCATATCATTACTACCTCTCCTCAGTGTGTGCATTTTTTGTCCACAAGTGTAGTTGCTAAAGAGGAGGCATTCAGAAGCATTTCTGCAGATTCTGTCCGATCTACTGTGTATATTTGTATTTCCGAAAATTCGTGCTATAGAGATGTCTTTACTAATTTTGGAAAGAAGGGAGCAGGAAAAATACAGAATGACCATTAATTCTCGTTTAAATTTTTTTCTTTCAGCTGAATGATAATGTAATTGATGATTGGTCTTGTGTGAACAAACTGTCTGCTAATAAGAAGCTGTTGACTGTGTACCTCGAGCGTAACCCGATCGCAAAGGACCCTAACTACAGACGGAAAATACTGCTGGGCGCACCTTGGCTGACACAGATTGATGCCACGCTGTGCAGATAAGTGTATGGTCTACTAGTAAGATATCACATACAATCACTCTGTACATCTACTACCCATCTATGAACATTGCCTCCCTCTGTCGTAGGTTGTGAAAGTCTTGTAAATAACTTAGTGAACAGTTTTTAACTGTGCTTCAATTAATGTTATTTTTCAAGGTAAATAATTTATGCTAAAGGAAATTGTGAGGTGAAATTTCGACAGGACAGCTACCTATATTCTGTTATTTGTAAAACTTATTTTAGCTTTTTACTTTGATTATTATTTAGCTATGAAATATGTTACTGGTACGTACTTTCTGTCAGATTTATTGCATTTACCTTAATTTATTATTTATTTAATAGAAAGTGTACATTCTATGAAGAATAATGGAGAGAAAATTTTTGTAATATGTTGGCGAACAGTGTTTATTTGTAGGTGGTAACCTTTAGATGGTTATAGTATTTCACTGTATTTCTTGTACAGTTATTTTTCACAGAGTCCTTTCTTTTAGTTTATTTTTACTAGGTTTTAATGTGCAAGCAATCTTGCCTTGTGGTGGGCTCTGTACAGTTTTGTGATTTTATCTGCTAGCAAATACATCAAAGAACAATACCGGACACGTCCTATGCTGCAGCATTGTTAAACATATGTTACGACGTGCACACTAGCTGTAAATGTACCTATGCAGCTGAGGGTTAAAATCTGCATAAAAAATGTTAAACCCTGCATCACATATTAGGTATGTGGTAATAACAAATTTTGTTAGGAATAATACAAAAAATGAATTTAATATTATTGAACCTTCTTCTATAGTGTATGGGTTGTATTATGGAGGTAAGAATAGTCTTATCATACACAAAGCGAAATTCACGATGACACTGGAGATAAGAAATTTCATAAAGAAGTCTCATTACAGCCTATAATGTCTTATCAGTTGCATATGTATTGAGATTCTGTAGTAAATCACGTAATATTTTATCTTCCATAACAAAACCAAAAATTATTGTTGCTGTAACATAAAAAAATAATTGAGACAGCTTACGCATGAAGTAAACAATCCATCAAGCAATCACTGCGGCGAGATAAAAAGAGAACAGGTTAGCAATGATCCTAGCAGTAGTGTGTGTTGTCTGGATTGTCGATTGTCGCCACCATGTCTGGAATTATTCTTTAATGTATTTGCTCTTAGTTCATTTTCATAAAAAACATCTTGTTCCACAGTGGTCTGTGTGGTGGTAAGACAGCAGTTAGACAGCTCGCCGAACATAACTTGAACGTGTTTAGGCAACCATATTTAAACTACTGTATTTCAATTGATTCAAAACAAATGGAGCAAACCATTATAAGAAGGTGTTAAAATATAATATATTAGTCAACCATGTTTGATCAAGTTTCAAACTGGACAAGGTTACACATGTAAACCAAGTTGAATAATGAAATTTATAACTTTAACAAGCATGGAACTTCAAATAAAGTATACCATACATAATATCACATGTAACAGCTAACTATGATTTTTCTATGTGTACTTGTGTAACAAATCTAAAAACTTTTAACATGAAAACAGTAGTGGCTGGCATATAAGTGCACTGATGCATGTAAACACAAATTTTTCTGTGAAATATTTTTAAAATATTTGAAACATTCTTGTGTGTTTTGTAGCACCAAGTTTGTAATGTTCATCGCACCAATCACAAATGTGCAGAGTTTTTATCCTGTAAAGCTACGATGTTGCAACACTGTACTATGCACAAAAGAGCTGTGCTCGTATCTCGGCCTCTTTGCGCATGCACACGACAAAATGGCATCACCTCATAATGGGAGTTGTGGTATAGAGAGGTTCGCAGGTCTGACTGTGCCAGTTGATCACGGAAACTGTTCCTTTTTTTCACCTCTTGGTGACAGGACCTGCTGACGCAGCTAGTGGTACATCCTTGCAACTATGAAAGTATGTCGTTAGAGGTCAGCAGTTGCGCTTTGTCTGATACCAGGCCAAACAAACATTCTATGCGACACGAATCTTGAGCAAAATTGGCAAAGAGACGCTCAGTTGTTTTAAATGTAAAACACATGTCAATACAGTAATGAAACAAATGTCAATACAGTAATACAGAATGCAAGTAATGAAAGTATATTCTTACAAACACTATTTTTACATATTGCACAATAGGTAAGAAATATTACTAGATAAACTCACTATAAAATAATGTTTTAACGTTGGAAGTTACGAATTAATAAAATATTAACTATCATTTAATTGCTGAAAATTATAACTTTACAGCTTAATTTAAATTATACGTGCATATTTAAATAACCATATTAAAAATTGCTGTAAATGCAATAAAGGAAAATGAGAAACAACTTTCAGTGTTAGTAAATTAAGTTTTAACCCATTCTTCTGTAACACCAAAAGTTTAACAAAACAACCCGAAATTTAGTATGTAGGAACAATTTGGAACAGTTTAAAATAAAAAATTTTCTTTCTTATTTATTTTTTTAAGACAATGTGTGTACATCCATTTTCTTACTTTGCGAGTTGCTACTGCATAAAATATTTAGATTACTTTATAGATTGAAATGATAAGCAGCCAAGATTGAACTAAGATTGGTTTGCATATGGTTTTCACTTCAGCTGAAAATGTTCAGAGAAAACTAGCTCTGACTCCTGTATAATCACAATCATTTTCATATGGTTACGTGGTGAACAATGTTGTAATTGTGCTTTCGGTCAAGAGTTAAATTTACCAGTACATTTTGTATGTATGTTTACATTTATGAAGGGTTGTAACTACAATTTAATTAATTTTTTAAAATATTTTAAGGCAATGGCAAACGTATTTTTATCATATAACAATTAACTGGTTCCTATTCACATTGCTACACAAATTCCAGTTGTCCACCATGTTATTGCAGTGATGTGTTGACGTTTAACAAGTCAAGTCAAGGAAAAATGTAAGAAATTTTCTTCTTTTGTAGCTGCAACAAGTTTAGTTTGAGTGGTATTAGAACAGTTTCAGAACCCGTGCAACAGTATACAAACCTAAACATATTCAAAATGAACCACAGTACGTAGTTCCAAGTGCTACAAAATCACAACCACATCCTTCCAGTCTGTGTTCTTGTCAAATTAAAAATCATTGTACAGTAATATTCATTAACTTAAAAATTTCGACTCAATCCTGAGATGCAAAATAAATGTGTTCTTTAAACATATTTATGTGCACAATACATATACACTAAAGTTCTCTGTATGAAAAGATGCATTTTTACTGTCTTACCATGTAATGATTTGAATTAATACCACTGAAATGAAACTTAAAATATTGTGGTTTATATTTTCAATTAACTGAATTATATATAAATTGCAATCATATATTTTTATAATACATGAATGAATAATACTGCTGTGAAATAAATGTAAAATGAGGTACTAGATGATACATACTAAGAAAGTGTCAGCAGGTTGCTTTTATTCTTCTGCTATGAAAATCAGTAGTCTTGTCTGTTTTTTTTTTTTGGGAGTGAATGTTATTTAAACTACGTTAGCAAGCACCTTTGATTGATTTGCTTTGGAATGGCTGATGTGTAGGTGAAAGTGATGTAAATACAATCTATAAAATGGTGCTAGTCATCTGCTATTATCTATTTAAAATTAGTTAATATGCCTTTGAATCGCTAGTAGGCTCGGTAGATACATATTTTTTGTCTTGAAATTGTTATTGTGTTTGTTTTTATGGATAAGATCAAAAGTTAAAAATAATCTAAACACTGGTGAACTGATGTTTACAACTGAATGATAATGTAAAACTTGCTTTGAAAGTTTAAAAATATCCATATTTCTTCTATTTTGTAATGATGTGTTATGGAGAATAGAGTAGTATGCACTGTATTATTTTTAGTAATGTGTAACTCTTTCAATTTATATCCATGCTATGGACCAGATTACCAACTGTCAGTTATATTTTGTAGTGGAATGCTGTAAAAATTATGGTTGCACGTAAAATAGGACATTTTGTGAGCGATACAAAGTTCAGTGTTCACTACTAATGCATCGCACATGTAAATATTTCCTAAAGCTATTGAGTAATAAAACTCAGCCTAAGAAAATCTGGGTGTGCTTTATTTTATTATTAACATCATAATTAGATTCTCCTTTCTCCACATGTTTATAAACCTTAATAATTGTTATTCCTATAGGCAATATACAGTGAAACCCCTTTTTTACACCCGCCTTTCCATCTTTTTTCCCTCCATTGTTACACTTTGTTACATTTTGTACCTAAATTTTGTTGTCCTATTTGCTACAGATTATAAATATTCCTCTTTTTACACTTTACTGCAACGATTTTGGTCACTTGAGAAATGTCAAAAGAGGTTCCACTGTAAATGCCAACTGTACTATGCTTCAAATGTGTTTAGTTCTGTGTGAAGAATAAAACAACCTGAATACAGAAACTATGTACAGTATTTAACATTTATAAAATATTTTGACTTTGGTTAGTTTATGCAAAGTTTAGTACAGCTTGAAAGGGTACAGGAAGGTTTATTTTTATTCTTTGTGGTCGCAGAATAATGATGAACAATTGAAAATTTAACAAGATTGTGAGATGACCTTACTGGCCTGTTATCAGCAGTATGTGCAGCCAAGTCCGAGGGTCCAATAAAGTTACAGATATTAGCAGCTGGTTTATAATTGTACATCTTGCTACCCTGGGAAGTTAACCAGTTAAGACACCTAGCCAAGGGGTGGGGGAGTACTCGGAAGTGGTGAACAATTTTGAGAGGCCTGCAATGCACCTGTCTGACTCATTACCAATTTTAGAACTACCTCACGTAGTTAGGACCTATGCAAGATTACCTTATGAATTATGGATGAAGTGTATAAAACAAGAACTGCAAGTCTTCATGTATTATCTGTTCCAAGACTATAAAGTGTACAAAAATGCTACTTCTTTCTCTTTGAGAACTAAAGAAACAACTACTGGTATTGTAGTGTGCCCAGGGGTGCCACCCTATAATTTTTTTTGTGTTTGCTTGATGCTATCTTAAGTCAAGGTTGCAACTCTCGACATACCAGGAGCAGAGTACGACTGACCTTGGCCTGGTAATGTGCATAATTTCAATGATGTGCTCTTGTCACCCTGGCTAAACCTCAGTGCTCAGCAAGAGCAGAGACAACACACAATATAAAATATTGATCCTTTGATATAATTCCTAATTCACTGTCTCTAAAGGAAGATTTTCATGTATGTTGTATGTATTAATTGAGACCCAAGTGTGTAAAACTTGCTAAAGCAGCACTGTTGCTAAAACTTAAGTAAATGGCTAATATAGAGTATGATTAATAGTGGTGAGCCGTGAGTCAATTTCACTATTGGTAACTAAACAAAGCTACTGCTCGGGGTGCAAGAATAAGAGAGTAATAATTATGTTTCATTGTAACATTATTTTGTTTAAGTTATTGTATGTGTAACTAAAGAATAACTAACCATAAGTGTAAGAGTATTAAATTTCAAGATAAACTGATAGTGTCTGGACTCATTTAAATCAGCATGTGATTTTATGGAATTTATTTAAGTAACTTTTTTTGTGTAAAATTAGTGTAACTCCGTTTATTTCGATTTTTTTGATGTGTGTTCAAGAATGCTAAGGTGAATGGTGGTCAGACAGGCTGGTAGAGGGGGACAATGAGCAAAGGATGTTGGGTAATTTGGTAATTTGTAAGGAAATGAACACTGAAATTTATATTTAAATTCTGTAATTTATTATAATATTTCACGTGTTATAAAAATGTGAGTCTAATTGTTAAGTTTCTGATCTTTAGTCTTGCACCCAAAATAAATAGTTTCTCTACAGAGAACGTTCCCGGAAGTACGCCATCTTGTTTTCCATGAATTTGAGGCTGTGAACCCCATTTGGGCAGCACCTCAGCGACAGACGACCATGCCTCGGCTTTCTTCTTGTGTTAGCTTCCTTCGGTGAAACATCATGCTGCAGTAGCTGTGCAAATGAGAGGGCGCGTAAGATTTAGCTCGGGCAGGTTGTGGCCTATGGCCACGTGGACTTTATTGATTCTTAATTAAAGTCTCTATTTCTTTTGCGGAATGTTCTCGGGCAGGCAAACATGCGGCTCACCAGTAACAATTGTTATTCTTTTTTAAATTTCAAGTTTGTGTCTTCGTCATGTGGCAGATGTAGTTTATGAGCATTGAAAGGCTTTTATTTTTTCTTTTGAAGTAAAATGATGCGCAATAAACCGAAGATGCCAGAACAGAAACTTTAGTATGGATTTCTTTGAGGACAATGACTTCCTTGCACGACACCCTTTTGCATAACCCCTGAGATGAGTGTGCCTCTGCTGACTACGCTATATGTGTGACATTGGTACCACCACAGTATGTCTGAACATAGTCAAGGACCACCAGCAGTGGGATACAGATATTGCCAATGTGCATTCTGGTTACGTTAATGCTGAATCGAGACCACTGGCTCTACTTCCACAAAGATAGTTCAGGGTGCACATCTCTCATGCTCAAAAGAGTTGGGTGAGAATGGATTGGTGCTGATGTACTTGTATGCATAGAGGAGATCTTGGAGGAAGTACAAGGGTGACAAAAATGGTATTTGCAAAAAATCATGAACCTATCAAAGACTGCCTCTACACCATTATGCCTTGGTAATCAGGTGTGTGCATATCTCTTTCTAACCCCCCTTCCCTTCTATGTATGTATGTATGCATGCATGCATGCATATAACTACATACACATAAATATAACTATATATAAACATACACATCACTACCCAATTTTTGTGCAGGTCTAGAACCACTCTTTTCAGGCCTTGTGACTGTGAAGAAAACATGAAGGGCAGACGAGCTATTTGGTGCATGGGAGACAAGGAAAAACCTTAAAAGTACACAATGGATGACCCATGCCTGGAACAGAGTAGTTCCGAGTAGATATGCGAAGAACCACCAGGTATTTATTGGCCAGAGATGTTGGGCAACGAGGGGCAACAATGACCTATGGAGTGAGCATCATAACAGTGATATAGGTTGCGATGGTGTCACTCTAGTTAGCTCTGTAAGAATACTGTGTTGTGCTGCCTACTGCGAAGTGATGGAGGAAGTGGTGCTCAGCACTCACCTGTTAATGACGGAACCTGAGGTGCCAGAGGTAGGAATGTGCAGTTCAACTATCATGTTACAATACATATAAAATATTGCTATATGTGTGACGTATCACACTAGAAATCATGATCATGCATAGTGAATGTGTCCGGCCAGTTACAGTTACGTAGCACCAAACATTGTTTGTGGTGTGTAAGTTTTTCCGTTCTTATAGTCATCATCCCATTTAATGTAAGATATTGCAAGGAAAGTAAATGCACTCTAAAAACACTTCCTCTGTCACAATACAACAAATTTTGTTGTGACAATGAATATTTTTATTGCAAAGTAATTTTGCAGCAGAAAGTACTTTTAAATAAACAGTTTTGGTTTAAAGTTACTAATGTTTTTATACAACATTGTTTATTGTTCGAAAAAGTTATTTGAAGTGCAACAATGAAGAAACACAGCATCAGTCCCTCTTTTATTTGGGAATTTTTCAAGTAGAATTATTTTACAGTACAGAGCCTCAAAATCGGGTTGAAAAAATAAGTTTGTCATAATTAACGGAATCGTGACAGCAATGTGGGGATCTTCAATTTCCCCCACCCTTCTCATTCCAGCACTGCTCCATTGTAGGGCCTCATTCCATGTCATTCCTCGGGGTGTGCAGATGATGCATATGGGCATCCAACAATATATCTGCATTTGGGGTACGATACTCTGACCCTCTGGCGTCTTCACTGTACAATATTTATTTTTTACTATAGTAACATAACCGTACAGCAGAGTTATGTTTATTTTAAGCTGAGGTAATTTCACTACTACAATTGTATAATTGTAAAATTGAAACAATTTTTGAAAATTGTTGAGGTTGTCATAAACAACAGCTTGGTTTCAGATGTGGAGTGATAATTAGAATTGTTCAGTCACAATCCTATCGCTAAAAACTGAGCAGTTATTTCCATCTCTGCTGTGGAAAAGGACCCGGAACATGAGTTAGCTTTAATTGAAACAGTTCTACATATTTGGTCCCACCACCAGCAGGAGACAATGCTGCACACACACCACTTGTAATATGTTTTGTATAACTTTAGTAAAATTTGACAACTACTAGTGGGCGATAAATGTTAATATTTTGTAGTGTCTGTCACAATGGAAGACACTTTTAGTTCAAAAATGAGTTTGATTTATGTCCAGTTCACATTTGTATTGTAAATTATAGCTTGCAGTGTGGCACATATTACAAAATATTAACAGTTATTGCCCATAAGAAGCTGTCAAATTTTACTGTAGTTATATAAAACAGAGTATAACTTCCCCTCCCCACTTTAACATTCTACCCTACTTTTAATTTTATTATAAGTTACAACTCCTCGTCCTCCCCCATTCCCGCCCAGAATCGCGTCTTAAAGGCGTTTAAGTGGGAAAAAAATAAATTTAAAATGTCATATTTGTACAAAATGGGGTTAGTTTTGTAGACGTTGCTTGGGAGTACATATTCCGGTTACGAATAAAAAATTAGCTCATCCAGTTTTCTCGAAATGGCATTTCAAAGTAGTAATTTCCATATTTTTGCCTCATACAAAACTTGAAAACCAGTGACTGTAATGAGATGGAAAAATCACATTAAAACCACATGTCATAATTAATGGAATCATTGCTAAAAGTAACAAAATATTTGCAAATTTTAAAATTATTTTTAATACAAAAATTTTATGTAATAGGTTTTTACATACTTCAAGCAGTAGCTTTTCGTAATTTTTATTGGCTTTAAGTTTTGTTTGGAGTAAAAATATGCAAATTCTTACTTTAAAATGTTCCTATGGGAAAACTGGCTAAGCCAGTTACTTTTTTTTTTTTGTAAGAGGAAAGTGTACTCACAGGCATAGGTCGTTCGGGATAAAGTGAGCACTAAAAATTTTACCTTTGAAAAATATCACTAGCCGTGATTGCATATAATTTAACATTTACTATAGTTGCCTTACTGCTTGTATGGTTGGCAACAAAATTACGCAAAATAGTCCCGTTATTTTCCTATTTAAGTGAAACAATACTGTAAGAAAATCAACAGATATTGACATAATAGTATTTTATGTAATAAATAAACTTTTTTGTTAAAGTTGATCGATTACTAATGACTGCACAATTTATCTTACACGGGCAAACATCAAGTGACGTGTCCAGAGAGGTTAGATGTTTCCCCGTCGTTAGCCGTTGCATGCGGAAAGATACGAATTGGCTCAAAATAGAATTTAATCAGGGCTTTTTTGAGTGTTCGCTGTATCCCGAACCACCTATAACATCTATAAAACTATCACTGTTACGCACTAATACAAAATTGTAATTTTACCCCACTTGCACCTTTCTGTTTTCCTTACACTAGTGCAAGCGTCCGAGTAGACCCGGAGCTGCCTTTAAGGGTGTTCACATGGCAAAAAATGCATAATTTTGTATTTGTACGACACAGTGTTAGTTTTATACATGTTACTACATTTTCCACTTGTGAAACTTTTTTTAGCTATCATAGTCT
Source organism: Medauroidea extradentata (assembly GCA_003012365.1). Lineage (NCBI taxonomy): Eukaryota > Metazoa > Arthropoda > Insecta > Phasmatodea > Phasmatidae > Medauroidea > Medauroidea extradentata. The sequence goes on along the minus strand of PNEQ01086612.1, from coordinate 1,105 downwards.
TCCCATAGCAGCATGTAAAAGTCATAATCTGCAAGTTACTGGAATATGCTACGTAATAATAAAAACCAACTGATGTACACGAACAAATTAATTTACACTGAAATTAGATAGTACGGGGCATGTGCTAAAAGATTTAAATCCACAGATGAAAGTTCCTTTTTATGTTTTAAAAATGGCCATAAATGAAGAAAATTATCATTATTTTTAGAATTTATTTTTATAATACAAAATAATTGCATTGCGTGATTTAAAATCTTTTAAGTAGCATATGACCAATAATATCTACATTCAGTGTAAATTATTCCATTCATGTAAGTCAGTGGTTTTTTTGTTATTAGCATGTTCCCGTAACGTGCAAATTTTGACTTTAACATGCCCTTATGGCAGGGGCATTATTTCAGGTTTTTCTGGGAAGGGGGGGGGGGGGCAAGATTTTATTTTCGGCAACATATTTTTTATTAACTAAGCATGTATAAATTATAAACTTTAATATTAAAACTTCAGTTTTATGTATTTAAGTTAGCATTATTTAAATGACAAAATACAAAAAATAAAATTTATACACTTAAAATTCTAAATCCAGGAGGGGTGGGGGACCTTTTGCCACCCTGGACCTTTCCCCCCTAAATGACGCCCCTGCCTTATGGGAAGACTGTGAGAGCTGAAAAAGTTTAACAAGTGTAAAATGTAGTCACAAGTAACGTCTGTGAAACTAACACTATGTTGTACAATTATAAAATTATGCATTTCTGCCACGTGAACATCCTTAGTGCGGACCTACACGACCGACTAGTGATCCGGGTCCGTGGTCCCGTATCCATCCGGACCTGCACTCTTGAAGACAGCTGTTTTTTTCACTCCTGTAGAATACGAATTCTACGTTAAAAATATTATTTGGTTTTGGGGTTATTGTTAAATAAAACGACCAGTTTAACGCCTAACACATAAGCCCATCTTTAATCTTTTTTCATATTACAATCCCATCTTGCACACAGCTTTACAACACGTTCACACTACTCTACCTTCTTTTGTCACATCCACTTTTTACTTTCTACCAACATAACAGAATTGTCATCCAACACCTTCCCCCAATTCTGCAGTTCAA